>AWWV01013971.1:0-17918 GCA_001974805.1 Corchorus capsularis | reverse complement strand
GTAAATCAATAATTAAGTGAAAAGATATTAATCAGTAAAGAGTAATAGAAATCAGTAAATCAGTAATTAAGTAATTAAGTAAAAAGAGATTAATCAGAGTCAAAGTAATAGTAATCAGTAAATCGATAATTAAGAGTTAAAATGACCAGTAATTAAGAGTTGAGTGGTTAATTAGTAAATTGATGATCAAAAAGGGGAGTAAAATTAGTAATCACTAATTAAGAAAGGAAGCAAAAGGGACTAATAAGTAAGTTAAGAAGAGATTGATAATTAAAGCGGTAATTGAGATTCAAAGTAAGAGAGTAGAAGAATAGCAGGCAATCAGTAAAAAGTAAAAAGATACCTGAAAGGGTAAAAAGAGTAATCAGTAAAAGAGTAAAATAGTAATCAGTAAAAATTAAGAAGGTAATCAACAAGAGTAAAATAGTAGTCAGTAAAAAGTAAATAGTAATCAGTAAAAAAGTAATAAGTAAGAAGTAAAAGGAAATCGGTAAGAGTAAAAAGGTGATCAGTAAAGAGTAAAAAGCTAATCAGCAAGAAGCAAAAGGCAATCAGTAAAAAGTAAAAGAGTAATCAGTAAAAAAAAAGGGGAGCAGAAAATAGTAAAGAGTAATCAGTAAAAGTGTAAAATGATAATCAGTAAAAAGTAAGAAGGTAGTCAACAAGAGTAAAATAGTAATCAGTACAAAGTAAAGAACAATCAGTAAAATAGTGATGCTAATCAGTAATTCAGTAAAAGGAGAGTAAAGTATGAAAAAGGTAAAGAATGATAGTCAAACAAGGAAAATGAATAAAAGAAGAAAAGTCAGTTTTAAGAAAGAATAAAAAAGGAGAGTTTAAAAGCATGAAGATATTCAAGAATAGTTGCAACCGATAACAGAAACCCATAATTAAGTCTAAACTAGTCAGTGCCGTCTTGTGACGGGCGTCGTGGGGGTGCTAATCCTTCCCCACTCGTACCCGACTCCCGAACTTTTAGAACTCTGGTTAGAAGACCGTTTATTAGGTTTAGTGTTACCTTCGCCAAGCTTAGGTTAACATTAGGCTTAATAATCTGAAAGGTGGCTAATCACACCTAGGTTAAAAAAGATTAGTGGCGACTCCCCCTTAGTTTTTAGTTCTTTTAAGTCGTTAAACGGTAGGGTTCGTACCCCGGACCCGGACGTTGCGACAGGTATGAGGATAGTAATCGAAGTACATATCCAATTTTGATTCCCACTCCAAATAATCGGATGGAGACCCTCTCCCATTGAATTTAGGGATCTTGTATTTGATGTTGTCTTTAATCTCTTCTCTTTCGATTCCCCTCCTAGGCCGCAAATTCTCATTGATTGCTTGGCCTCCAAGCTCTAGCAATTTGCCTCGGTGGTGGAAGCTGAATCCTCTCATTGTTTTGTGCGGCATTAGCCCTTTGTTGAGGTGGTTGAGCTTGTTGATTTTGGCCACTTTTACTTGTTGGACATCATCGGCCAAGGCATAGAATTTAGTATCCATATTCTCCAAACGTTGCATTAGAGCTTGCAACATAGCAGCCACGTTGGCTTGTTCTTGTTCTCCTTCCATAATACCTAAAAAAAGAACAAAGATTAGTAGTAAAAATCCTCACAAGTGTGTGTGTGGTTATACCTTTGACTTGTGTTCTCGTGTTTGTACTCAAGTCCTATGGATTGGCGGTCCACTACTCTCTTAATGATCTAACAAGATTTGCTTTTTACTAGCTTCAATAGGCCTAATAAGAGCAACTCCTAGAGCACTCCTTTCTTCTAGTGACCTACTTGAGGAACAAACAATTAGTAGCAAAGTTATTTGTGAATCAAAAGAAAAGTGATCTTAAACCAAACCAAACCACTTAATGCAGGCTCCTTATGTCGAAATTCTTCTCCAAAGTTGCTGCACAAAAACTCAATTCAAGCACAAATCACAATATCAATTCGATTAGCATAAACCCTAGTACCACTTGTCTCCTATTTTGTACCACTTGAATCCAGTAGGGTTTGTAACATGAAATTCTTCAGATCAAATCTCAATTCACAGCAAAAGCAACCCAAGGATCTCAATTACACAAACAATTAGGGCTAATTGCAACTAAATAGTTCGATTGCACAAGAAAATCCTAATCCCCAAATTTCCCAAACTAAAACCCTAGTTCCTGGAAAAAAATCGATAATAGCACAGATTTTTTTGATTTTTTTCAATAATTTTCCCAGAAAGATCACACCAAAATAAGTCTAAAACTCAAATTTCACAGCTTTCCGAGCTCAAACGATTCCAGAACAAAAATCACAAGTTTCTGGTCGAAATTTTTTTTATTTTTTTTTTTTATATTTTTCGATATAACTACTAGTTATAAGGGAATCAAATCTGAAATTTCAAAGCAAAAAGATGTAAGATGAATCGACTATGAATTTTCAAAGTTTCTGAATTTTGGAACTATATGGTGCGATAAGAACAAGATGAAGTTTGATGGATGAAAACGTGATGAATGATGTATAGAAGGATAGATTTACCGATTGAAGATGACAACCTATGCTCTGATTACCAATTGATACGAATCTAGTTGTATTAGATTCAAATTCACCCTTTGAAAATCCACCAAAGTCGACTTGAACTTCTTCAACTCCTAGACTTCTATGTCAATGACCTTCACAAGGCTATTCCTCCTCTTTCGTCGGCCTTAAGCACTCAATTAGACCTGCAATTGAATTCTCAAGATCACAAAATTCACAAAAAACTAAGTTATCTCAACCTAATTGCTTGCTAGGACTCTACAAGATGAAGAACCCTAAGTTTGCTCAAACTAGAACAATGAAGCCAAAGAAATCGATATGGGTATAAACCTCTCAACTTTATTGATTAACTTGACTTATGTTTACAAGAGGGGGATGGTCCCTTTATATAGTGGTGGGGAACGCACCTCTCCCTAATCCTAAAGCCATAAGGGCGGAATAAACATAAAGGAAGGAATAAGGAAATAGCCTACTCCTTGTCCTACTAGGAAAAGTAAATAACATTACATAATTAAGTAAGGATTGGACTTAGTCAAACAAGGCCCAATCCAATGTCTTCTAGACTAAATAAATAACTAATCTAAGATAGAATAAAGGCCCAAGAGGCCGAATTACACAATGCCAAAGCCTAATGCTCATCGATTTCAAGTAAAGTGAACACCTTGGAATCGATGGGAATATTCTTGGTGATGTCGACTTCAATGCCTTCCAAATGGTCTTCAATGGACTCTAATCCTCCAAGACGAGATCTTACAAAGCCCAATAAAGCTTCCTTGAACCTTTTAGCTCGAGCCCTTGTGATTGGACCTTGCGGTATGGCTAAAGGGTCAAGTGGCCGGTTGTGCCCGGTTGGCGCATGCGTTGGCCCGTACGATGGCCGGTTGTGGCCGGATGGCTTGTGCGATGTCCCGTGTGGCGTCCCATGCGTTGGTCGGTCATGGCCGGTTGCTCCATGCGATGGTGGCCGGTCCTCAACTCCTTGCTCCGCCAAGCTTGTTTTCAATCCGGGATCATCCGTGGCATCTTCTTGAATCTCCAAGAGATCTCCAAGTTTATCCAAGACATGATCTCCAATGGCTCCATTGTGCTCTTCTAAGCCATGATAAGCCCTTGGCACATCATCTAGTTTGGACCTTGATTTGGTTGGGCCTTGTTCAATTAAGTCCAATCCTCATCTATTTTTCTATTGGTTGTATTTTAGGATAATTTCTAGAATAATCTATGTAAACCGCCCTTATGGCTTTAGGATTAGGAGGGGTTTGCGTTATCCTTGCCTATATAAAGGCATCAACCCCCTCTTGTAAACATAAGTTGAGTTGATTAATTAAATTGAGGTTTATTCACCCAAATTGATTATCTTAGCTTCATTGTTCTAGTTTGAGCAAACTTAGGGTTCTTCAATCTTGTAGAGTCCTAACAAACAATTAGGTTGTGATTGCTTAATTGTTTGTGAATCTTGTGATCTTAGGTGTTCAATTGCAGGGTAATTGAGGGTCTAAGGCCGACGAACGAAGGAGGGTTTATCTAGTGAAGATTGTCGACATACAAGTTGATCTTTGGCCGGTCTCAAAGGTGGATTTGAACCGATATGCAACTACATTTGTATCAATTCTTCTTTTGGACCCGCTTTAATTCCTCCTGCAATCTAGCTGTATCTTCCTCCATTCTCTTCCGCTTCTTCTCCCATTCGTCCTTTTCAGTATTGTACTTACCCTCCAATTCACGAAGCACTTTCTCTTCTCGGAGCCTCTGATTCTCATACTTTAGCCTCACAGTCTCATCTTCATTATCAGCTCCCAGCTTGTAGTTCGGGATTCTCTTCAGAAGTGGAAGTATCCTATTAACTAATGCATAAGTAATATTAACTAATGCATAAGTATTAACTAATGTTAACTAATGCATGTATGAAATGATGAATGCAAGGTCCAGTTTTATTAGTTGATTAATAAAAGGACTTTACTTGAATTAACCTTCACGAACCTAGCCCGGCCCTCCAGGGATATTCATGAAAACCAATCAATCTCGGGGCGAAATCCCGAGAGGTCGTGCTCTTGCACCTTTACCCGAGATTTGCCCATCGTAGCTAAAAACACCCCTTTATTAATCGAAGCATATAAAAGGTGGCATGAGATGCAAACAGTTATAATTAATGACAAATAAACATGATATGCATGTGATTACTCTCTACTTTACTTATCTACTAATGATCGAGATAAAATTATGCATGTTTTTATAGCTATTTTTCTATACTTTTTACTACTTTTATATGTGTTTTTACCCTATTTTGCTAGTATTTGTGTTTTTAGGTCTTGAAGCCAAGAAAAGTGAAAACTTATTGTTTTTCACTCTTTTTGGAGCTATTTTGGAGACTTTTTACTCAACTATGGATTTAGCCATTTGGAACGAAGATTTGAAGATGCGAAGTTCGTGATTGAAGATATTTTGAATATTTGAAGCCAATTGAAGAATTAATTCAAGAAGTAAAAAATTGAAGATTTGGAGCTTATTTGCAAAGGATTAAAGGCAAGCCCAAAAGAAGCCCTGAAGTTGAGGATTTTTGGATTATTTATATGGGAATATACTCAGCCCATATAAACCTATAATTGGAATTAAAATCCCAATTTGTAGGCCTAATATCCAAAAGAATATCCAAATCCCGCAATAATCCCGCAGATTTGCGATATAAGCCCGGTTTCAGCGTAGTCTTCGTAGAAAGGCCATAATTTTCTGCTCAGATGTCCATTTTAGGTCCATGAGTAGCCGTTGGAAAGCTAACTCCGAGCTCTACAACTTTCTTTTGAAGTTCAGAGCCCAGATCTGCCATCTTCAAGCCCGAATTCGACGTCGAAGTTTCTGCCAGATTCCAGAAAATTCCAGGATCCTATTTTGACTTGGATTCTACTTTAGGATGACACCTAATCCAACTTGGAGTACAAGTTAGAGCTAAACCGTCCTAAGCCTATCCTCCACTATAAATAGCCACCTCCTGTATCACAAATCACATACTTTTACACACACATAGATATAGTTTTATTCTTTTTCTACCTTTCTTTAGTTTAGGTTTTCTCTAGTTTTAGAAGGGGGAAGTCGACACTCTCTCTAGCCATAGAGGGGTGCGACAACCCTAGGATTTCAAGGAGGAGAAATCGTTCCTCCTTAGTCCTGTAAGTATTCTTATGCCTCTCATGGATTTTCCTAAGTCCATGAGTAGCTAAACCCTTAATACTTCTGATCCTTTGGTGAATTCAATCAATTGATTATGGTGAGATTTCTATACTTATAATTTTGTGTTAAGTTCTTGATGATAGTAGTCAAAACCCTAAAATAATTTTATGATTCTGAATCTTATTTGAGTTATGTGGCCACTAACGTTGTAAGAGGAAGATCTATGGCTAGATCAAGCTTAGAATTAATTACTCAAGTTTGATTGTGTGTAGCAAATTAGGTTTGTGTAATCGCTGCTTAATGGGTATTTGTCTATCGGAGGGCGAGAAATTTCTCTTTGTATGGTTCTACTTTGTAGGCATGTGTGTAAAATTAACTGTTCTTAATGCTTTGTTCTTAAGTGATCTTTAACCCCTAAGAAAGTAATCGATTGCTGAAGGAATAAAAAGGATAACTGCAGCTTTAATCAGCCTCTTATCTAAAATACATGTTGGGAAACCTATATCAGTTGTCAGTCAAGAATAAGATGCTTAATTTACCTTTTAAGTCGATGATCCATAGTTAATTTGATTGAATCATACCATCGAAGAAGAAGTATGCTTTATAATTATTGTTTGCTTTATTAATCTGCTTTAGATTTAGATTTAGATTTAATTTTCTTTGCTTTATTTTTAGTTTAATTGTTTTCTTTATAATTAATTTCTTTAAATCCCCTGTTTTCTCTTTGATTTTTGGAAAAGATTTTTCTTTATTCTCTATCGTTCATCATATAACCCTTCTCTATGGGATTCGACCCCTACTTGCCCTAGCTATTTTAGTTAGTTTATTGTGGGGATTATTTTTATGATCATTGACGACACGATCAACTAAATTACTAAATTATTACATATCCCAAATGAAAATAAATAAAATGAAAGCTAAGGGCCAACTGGACAGTTCTGGGGACTTCTGCACACTAAAGAAAATAGTTAGCAAATGCAGGGGCAAAGTAAACAAATTAACAATGTGCATCAAAAGTAAATCCAAAATCAAAGACCAAATAAAGCTAGCACAAGGAACTTGGACCAATTGCTCAATTAACTTAAACCTAATAGGGAACCAAATCTTTAACCAAGGTCTTAATTTTTTAGTCGACATTAACCCAAATGAATTCATCAATCCTCTTCCTAAGTTAATTTCAATTTCAAAAGTCAATTCTTTAATTCAATGCCATGACTTTCAAATTTAAAGCTAACTCAAAATATAGTTTAATACCCATGTTTCGAAGCTAGCTTTAGTTTGAAAATTTAAATTTTGAATCAAAGTTTTGATTTTTCCAATTGAAATAAACTTAAAATGGGATCGAGAAACCATTTCGGATTAAAATAAACTTAAAAAGACAAACCTTTAAATCCAAGACCTTTTATTCAATCTAAAGACAAACCCATTAACTTTCACCAATTAAATTAACCCCAATTATGTAAATTTTAGCCTAAAGATTTGACATTTAAGTTGATTCAACCATAAAAACCTAAGTTCTAACACTTAATCACCATTTTCCATTAGAAACTACATTTTTAAAGCTAAACATATCCAACACCCTTCCATTCACAAACAAATAGCAACAAATATACCAATCCAAACCATTTAGTAGAATAAAAATTCAAACTTTGAGCTAATGGACTAACCTTAAGCTATTTTTGACCAAAAACTTGAACTTTAACCTTAAACTTAACAAATGACATGATTATTAAACCAAATACTTAAAATTTACCATGGAAATTAAAGAAAGTTAGGGCTTTTATTTAAATCTAGCATGGCAAAGATCACTCAAAAGCAAAACAATCTAAAAGCTAGCATTTTTATTATCCAAGAACCAAATCAAACTTTAAATTAAAACAAATAACCAAAATCAGGCTCAAATCGCAGCAAAGATAAAGTGACAGGGAGCTGATTGAAAGAAAATGAAAGAAAAACTTACAAAGTGGCGCGTTTAACCCTTTCTTACTTTATAGTCGAGCCTTTCTTCCTCCTTCTTCAATCCTTCTTCTTCCTCGTTACCGCTTCCTTTCCAAACCCTAGCCCATCACCATCAATCCTTCTCTGCAACTTAGTAAGATTCAATTTTTACACCGAGTTTTGCCTAGATTCAAACCCTATGAAACCACATACGGAAATCCCCAACAAATCGAAGAAGAAATAACCAAAATTTCCAAAAAAAAAAGCAACTAATAACACCAAGAATAGAGAGGCAAAGTGATTTTCATGGGCTAATCTCGATGATTAGCTCCGTTGATTCACTACCAGGCCCCTGATTTTCTATCCTTGTTCCTTTTTTTGAAGTTTTAGAGAAGAAAGAGAGGGCAAAATCGAAGAACCCTAGCTTCTACCCAACTAATTTCTCTCTCCAAAAATCTGTACTAAGCTCTCTCAATCTTAGCTATTTAAAGGGTATAATCCCCCTTTATTCTACCGTTGGATCTCTCCCTCAAATCTTATCAACGTTTCTCTTTTTTCGTATTTTTTTCTCTCTGATCTTTTCTTTTTGCCGTTGGAGCAGGTGAAGTGATGAGGATGAGGCCTGGTGAGCTGTCAAGTTCTGTTGGCTTCCTTGAACCTTCCTTTGATATTCGAGGTAATTTTTCCAATTTCTGATAATTATCCTCTTTTAATTTCGATTTTCCTTTCCTTTCCTTCTGCTAACAAATTTTTTTTTCTGCTTGTGCAGGTCAAAATTGGAATCAAGAAGAGGAAGGACCTGCGGAATTATCGTGGAATGCGAGGTAATTTCTGTTGTTCATTTGTTCTTGTTGATTCACTAAATTGGTGAACGTTAGCTACTTTGTCTTCTTGTGTAATCTGCTGGGAAGAAATTTGGTGAATTGCTGAGGTGGACCAGTAAAACAGCTTCTGAAGTTTATTTGGGTCAGTCAAAGGATGCGAGGTTGGCAATTCTTTCTCCTTGGAAATTCTTTGAATTTCATGTTGCACTGCCTGTTTTTGCCTTGATGGACTTGCTGAAGAAACTGCATGTTTGAATGCCTCCACTTGACTGTAGAATATTGAGCTTTTTGTTGCTTGATTGACCTTTCTTTACCTTTGGATTCTAACTGCCCTACCTCATGTGTTTGCCCTGTAGTAAGCTTTACACTATGCAAATCAACGACTTGTTGCTCTGTTTAATTTCCTCTGTCTTATTCAGATGAATGGTGCATTGATTGAGACTGAACTGTTTGAATTCTTCACTCTGCTTGTGTTGCTTAAATCACTTCTGGAATCCTCTGCTTGTCTTGGCACCCTGTTTAAAATGCTCTTGTCTTCAAGCTATGTTTGATACTTGATCTTAGCTCTTAAATTGCCCTCAAACATGACTGTTTTTGCTTCTTCTTTTCCTCATGTTAGCTGCTAACACATTTAACTTTGTTTCTTCATCGCTTCACTGGCAATTCGAGGATGAGGTCAGATCTCATTCCTTGTGTTCGATGTAGCTTACAATAAGTTCTCTCCCTGGGGCATATTTCTGTTTTGCTTGAACAAATGGTGTGTGCCAATTAATGGCGTTTCGCCTTAAACCAGTGAGGAACATTTGCTCTCTATCTTCCTAGCTTTTAACTCGCCCATGGAATATGCACCATTCAACTTTGCTGCAACAGCCATTGGAATTTGAATGTGAGGGATCGACTTGAAGCAAGAAAGGAAGGGACTTTTGACAAGGAGCATCTAGTTAGAGTAACTTGTAAAAGGTTTCCTTTGTCTTGTCCTGCCAATTTGCAAAATGACAATCTTCTTTTTTTTTGGGCCCTCTTATGCTTTGTAAACTTTGTTAAGGACCAATGTTAATGTAATTGTATATACAAATGCACATGAAATGTAATTTCTTCCTTTCTTTCTCTTTCTTAATATTTTGCAGAAATGATGTAATAAAGAAATGACACACTCTTTTCTCTTTCTTTCTTTTTTTATTATTTTTTATGTGACTTGCCTTATTGACCCAATCAACTTAAAATGCAAATAACCATATGAACTAAATTAATCTAGACCCTTAAATTACAAATTAAGAAATAAATAAACAATGGAATAAGGCAACAATACTAAATACTAAATGAAGCTAAACTCCGAAATATGTATAAATATCAAGAGCACATACTAAGATTTTTTTTTGAAAACATTCCAAATGCAACCTAGATGATTATAATGAATTAGCTATTCTAAACTAACAGTAGACCTAAAATGACCGAAATGCCCCGAATATGCAAATGACCAAAATGCCCCTGAATGCACAAATGACCAAAATGCCCCTATGTGCCCCTTAATGCCAATTTAAGCAATAAACTAATTGAAAGATATAGGACAAAAACGGGTGTCTACAGATACAACCACTTAAGAGTTTGGTTGCTAGGATAACTTTGAGTGCTTATGTAAAGGTGATGTTCAAAACCAAAGGGAGAATTTGTTCCATACTATGTGTTATGTGAATGGGAAGCCTAGTAGTGTGATCATTGATGGTGGGAGTTGTACAAACATAGCTAGTGTTTGTTTGGTGAGAGAGTTACAATTACCCACATCAAAACACCATAAACCTTATAGTTTAGGATGGTTCAATGATAGAGAAGAAATTAAGGTTAATAAGCAAGTTTTAGTTTCTCTTTCTTTGGGCAAGTACAAGGAGGACATTTTGTGTGATGTTTTGCTAATGCAAGCATGTCATGTACTACTTGGTCGACCTTGGCAATATGACAACAAAGTTCAACATGATGGTGAGACAAACAAGTACTCCTTTATGTGTGGTAAGATTCATGTTACTTTAGTTCTTTTATCACCTCAAGAAGCTTTGAAAGATCAATTGAAATTGAGGGATGAATTTGCTAAAATGGAAACTGAATATAGGGCTAAAGAAAAAGAGAAACATGAAACTAGTTCTAGTGCTAGATGCGTTGAAAACAATGTTGTTTTGGTTGATAAGAAAGCTAGTTCTAAGAAAGTTGTTAATGAGTGTATGTTAGCTACTATAAGTGAGATTAAGAGTGCTTTGCATGATAATTATGTTTTGATCTTGCTTTTGCTTCAAATACACTTATGAGCACTAACAACTTGGCTGGAGAACTTCCAAGCAATATTGTTTCTCTTTTAAGTGATTATGCAGATCTGTTTCCTGAGGAAATTCCTAGTGGATTACCTCCAATTAGAGGGATTGAGCATCATATTGACTTCAATCCTGGGGCACGAATTCCAAATAGGCCAGCTTATAGGACTAATCCTGATGAGACAAAGGAGTTGGAGAAACAAGTTGGTGAGTTGCTTGAAAAGGGGTATGTGCATGAAGCCTTTCTCCATGTGTTGTTCCTGTTTTGCTTGTTCCTAAAAAGGATGCAACTTGGAGAATGTGTGTTGATTGTAGAGCAATAAACAACATAACAGTTAAGTATCGTCACCCTATTCCTAGATCAGATTTGATGAATTGCATGGTGCTTGTTTATTTTCCAAAATTGATCTTAAGAGTGAGTATCATCAAATTCGCATTAAAGAGGGTGATGAATGGAAAACAACCTTTAAAACTAAGTTAGGATTGTATGAATGGTTAGTTATGCC
The DNA here is from genome assembly GCA_001974805.1 of Corchorus capsularis. Taxonomy (NCBI): domain Eukaryota; kingdom Viridiplantae; phylum Streptophyta; class Magnoliopsida; order Malvales; family Malvaceae; genus Corchorus; species Corchorus capsularis. Next base: position 6,678 of record AWWV01013971.1, on the reverse strand, counting down.
TTTTGGATTGGCTAATGCATCCAGTACTCTTACGAGGCTAATGAACCATGTTTTAAGAGCTTTTATTGGCAAGTTTGTTGTTGTTTATTTTGATGATATTCTTATGTATAGCCGCACCTTGGAAGAACATGTTGAGCATTTAAGATGTGTTTTAGATGTACTTAGGGTTGAGAAGTTGTATGCTAACCTTAAGAAGTGCACCTTTTGCACAAACAAGCTTTTTTTTCTTGGTTTTGTTGTTTCTGCGCAAGGTATATAAGTTGATGAGGAGAAGATCAAAGTCATCAAAGATTGGCCAACACCAACCAACGTTGGTCAAGTTAGATCATTCCATGGCTTGGCTGGATTTTTTATAGGAGGTTTGTTAAGGACTTTAGCACTTTGGCAACACCTTTAACAAGTGTGATGAAGAAGAATGCACCATTCAAATGGGGTTAAGAGCAACAAGAAGCATTTAAGACTTTGAACAATAAGCTTATTAATGCTCCTTTGCTTGTTTTGCCTAACTTTAACAATACTTTTGAGATTGAATGTGATGCATCAGGTGTAGGTATTGTCGCTGTTTTGATGCAAGGAGAAAAACTAATGGCTTATTTTAGTGAAAAATTAAATGGGGCTGCATTGAATTATCCTACCTATGACAAGGAGTTGTATGCTCTTTTGAGAGCATTGCAAACATGGCAACACTATTTGTTGCCTACGGAGTTCGTGATTCACACTGATCATGAAAGCTTGAAGTATTTGAGAGGCCAACAAAAGTTGAATAAGAGGCATGCTAAGTGGATGGAGTTCATTGAGAGCTTTCCATATGTGGTGCGATATAAGCAAGGTAAGGAGAATGTTGTGGCTGATGCTTTATCAAGAAGGTATGTATTACTTTCCACACTTGATTCTAAATTTTTAGGATTTGAGTATATTAAGGATTTGTATGTTAATGATGCTTATTTTGGTGATATCTTTAAAGTATGTGCTAATTCTGGTTTTGGAAAGTATTATTTGCATTATGGATTTTTGTTTAAAGAATCTAGGTTGTGTATTCGTTCTTGTTCTTTGTGTGATGTGTTGTTGAGGGAATCGCATGAAGAGGGTTTAATGGGTCATTTTGGTGTTGATAGAACATATGAGATATTGCATGAACACTTCTTTTGGGTTTATTTTTTTATCATAAAAAACAACAGGGTTCAACATCCCATTTGAGCTATGGAGATGATCTAGGTGAAGTTGATGCATTTAGTAAAGCAAGCACCTTGCTTTGATGACATGTCACCTTGAGTGGGACCATGGAAGCCACGTTGAAGCCAAGCAAGCACCTCACCAAGTTGGAGCTTATGTGGATGGAAGCACCTTACACTTGATGAAAGTTCTTGATGATGAACCTTTCTCCACATGACACATGTTGGTCAACATTTGCGGCTTAGGAAACCCACGGATGAAGCTCTTGTGTGTGATTGCTTCATGGATGCAAGTTGATCAAGTTGAAGAACCTTCATCATTTCATGGATGGGAAGAGGAGTTTGGGCCGCCCACATTCCAAACCCCTTTCATATTACTTTTGATTAGTAATTCTAGCTAAGTATCAGTATTTTGATTAGCTTAAGCTAATGTTTGTCTAAGTATGTTTAGTTAGGCTTAATCTAGCTTGTTTAAGTGTTAATCTGAGTATATAAGCTACGAGTGAGCACTATTCTCATTAGCTTGTAATTTTGATGATATGAACTTTGTTCAAACTCTTGTAACCTTGTCTAGGTGATCAAGATCTTTCCTTATCAATTTGAGTGGTGAAATTTGCATCTCATCTTGATTTTGGAATCAATAGAAGTTTCTATATCCTTTGAATTCAAGTTCTTATGATTTTTGTATCAATTTGGATCCATTGGTAGTGATTTTCTGTATCCTTGAGTTCCTTGAATCCGTGTGCTTGAACTCATCAATTCCTTTGTGAATTGATCTAGTTAACCAAAACACTTCCCCAAACACTAACCCTTTATGATGAAGTGCTACCCTTTAAGCACTTTAAGCACAATTTCAATTCGGGTTTAATTGAAGCAACTCATCTTCAAGTTCATTTAGAGCAACCCCATATCAGAAAAACATCTCATCTCAAATAATAATAATAATAATGTCCATAAAAAAACAACTTTTCTCAAATAATAATTTTTTTTAAAAAAACCATCTTTTCTAAAAATAGATTTCAATTTTTTTGGCATGAAAGAATACAAGCCGCGACGAAGTCATGTATTTGCTAGTTTTCTATATTTTTTTCACTATATTAATGCAAGTGTTGTTAAAGGCCTTAATTGGGGTAATGGGTTATTAAAAAGTTATTAAATTTTAACTCTAACAAATTAATTATTATTTAGTCAACGAAAAATTTAAATCTACATTTTAGAATGAGAATTTGGAAACGTGAATTGAATCTCCAAATTGAATTTGAAACAAATTTTAAATGATCATGTGTACAAATCAAATTGAGTTCTCAGTTCAACATGAAAATGAAATCCAATAAAATCACACACACAAATATATATATATATATATATACATATTAAACTCCGCACGTGCAGTGTATATATATATAAAGTAATTTCTAATTTTCAACAAATTAGGGTTTCGTAAGTCAAGTAAGTAAAATATAATTTTTTTAATACTTGATATTGTTAGGGATCCAAACTTGGAATTCAATTGAGAATTCAGTATTCTACCAACAGAGCAAATGGCAAATGGCAAATGACATTTGCCATTTAACAAAATTCAATCGATATATTATATTTGTAACTTTAATTGATCTACGCAAAATTACACCAAAAAAAGTGTTAATAATTCAATCTATATTTCACCAAAAAAAAATTCAATCGATATATAATGTATTATATTTGTAACTTTAATTGATCTATGCAAAATTAGCTGAACATAATTTAACAAAATTTTAAAAAACATTATTATGTTTTTACATAAAAAAAAATTATGTTTGGATCGATATTTTAGAGAGATTGGTTGGATCGCGTATCTAGTATTGACTTAGGTTTTGTCGGCTTTAAAACCCCCACCTAAACTTATCACCGTTCCACCTACGAAAAATGAGAAAATGACATTGCTTACTTTGACTCATTTGTACATGAGAAAGTCTAACTAGTGATGCGCTTGCATATTCCAATATTACTCTTCTTTTGTCCTTTTATTATATAGTCTTATTTCGTATTGATTCTCATTTCTCATGCCTCCAACTTTCCATCAATCTAAATAAATCCCCGCCTTGAACGGTGCTCAAGTAATCCCGTCAAAACCTCAAATAACAAAATAGTCTTCTTTTGTAGCAATCACCTTGTGAATCAGAAGTAGGGGAAAAGCTGGTTATATTGTTATTGATATGATTAGCAAAACTGAAAAAATGGGTATAAAGCTTCGGAATCTAAATAAAATCCCACGGTGTTTTCATTTGTTGGGCAGCAATCACATCTCTTGCCTCCACCTCCATCGACCAGCCGAGCGGCTGCCGCCTCCGCCACCGCCGCCGCTTGGTACCGTCAAGCTAATGAAGCCTGGCGGGGTTGTCAAGATCTATGACCGTCCCATACATGTTGCCGAGCTCATGTCGGAGTTCCCAAAGCACATGGTTTGCCGTTCGGACTCATTTTACATTGGCCAGAAAATTCCATCTCTCCCCATGGACGACCAGCTCCAGCTTGGCCACAGCTACTTTCTTCTCCCTGCCCAGTTTTTCCAATCAGATTTATCTTTTGTGAGCATTGCTTCCATGGCCAAGGCTTCTTTGTCTTCTAAAGAGTCAATAAATGCTTTGTTGAAAAAGGCGGCAACTTGCCAACCTTTTGAGATTGAAAAGAATTGGTCATCAGGGTGCTTGAGAATAAGAGTATGTGATGAATTTATAAGTGAATTTATACAAGAGAATAGTAAGATTGATGAGAGATGGAAAAGTAAAGTTTGCAGCACCCCTTTGTTGCAGAAGCAGTATGGGCAGCTTGTGGGTTCTCGTTTACGCCATTGGAAACCAAAGCTGGAGACTATTAAAGAGATCTGCGAGATGAACAAGAAGAAGAAGAAGAAATCACAGTTCAAAAACAACTCAAATGTTCATCTAATTTGTGCCAAACCCAAAGCTCTACCAAATTCTAAACCCAAGATTTTAACAGTAAATCATCATCACGAAAATGATCCAAACCAAACTTTTGTTGCTCGAGACTATGACGTTGTTGTAAAAGGAATTAGTGTTTCTTCTTTTTCGTGTTTGTAGATATAAAAAGAGTGAAAATATACAATCTCATATTTCATAATTTCATTGGTCTTACCACCAAATTGTATATCTCACATATTAACTAACACAACTACAATTACTAATGTGGTGTTTGCGCCTCGTAATTAAATCACCATGTTTGGTAACATTTGCATGTGGAAGTGACGCAGCGGAACGTGTTTAATTTAGAAACACAGATATAAACTTAGAGAAAACTCAAACAAGATAAATTTTGATAAAACTATTCGAATGATTGATTAACCTCAAATATAGGGTTTACAACCTTTAAATAGTCTCGGGAAATAACGAAAATCAAATAAAAATAATAAAAACCCAAAAACAATACAAACGGGCGAAAATAACAAAAGGGATAAAAAACTTAAACGTGCTACACAAAACTGTAACGTCCTTTTTAGACCCTAAACGAAACATTGAACCACTTATGGGGTTTACCACGTCGTAGATGACTCGAAACCCTTTCCAAAACGGTATTATAATAGTCTAACCGACTTACGGTTTGAAAGTTATGGCCTGTTTAAGTTGGCCCACCAACAGGAACTTTAGGCCCAAAATCCAAAACGTTACATGTCCTTTTGACCAAGCTTCTGACGGTCCATACGATCCATAAATGATATGCCTAGCTCATCCGCATTAGGGAGTCATTGGTTTAGGGATGATCCGATTACCATCTTAGATCATTGGATTTGGAGTTCTTAGATCACTCCTTTTTACTATTTGTTTTATTATTTTTTTTACTACATGTTAACATGAAATTTATGAAATTATAGGCTACACAAACAGGGTAACCTTCTCCCACCAACCCCATCCATCTCAAGATTTAAACCTAAGACCTCTATTAGAGGCTTAAACTCTTAGGCACTGGACTGTGCCAACATTTGTTTTCAGTGTTTGGAAAACATGGAGATAATATATAATATATCTATAACATACATTAAAAAGAGAATTGAATGTACCAAAAAACCAGTTGAGAAACCTCACCACATTCACCCAAGAACAAATTGTCAGGGGTATTTCGGTATTTTTGTGCTTGATTTTTTTGTTATTTCGGTTGATGGTTGAGGGTGTTTTGGGAAGTTTGAAATGAAGTTACTATTACTGGGCCCCGCTTATAATAAACAAATCAATTTTTACTGGTTTATTTATCAAACGATTCCTATACTTTTATGTTTTATGCTATTTAGTCCTTCACAATTTTTGGGTTGGACGATTGAACGTTTCAGCTTTAATTCTTTTATTTTTTGTTTTGTTTGTCCGATGAAGGTGATTCAAGTGTCTATTAAAAGGTAATTTCATGATCTACAAGTTCCATGAAGGACTCAGAAAACAATTTTAATGTTTTCATTCAAAAAAAATGCTTCTGAAATTTTGTGGTCTCGATTACCGGTCTATTTGATATCGTATAAATTTTAGTCCACTTGTCCGATTGAGGTTGTTCAAGTGTCAGTTAAAAGGTTATTGTGTGATCTAAGACTTTCGTTAAGGGCCTGAAAGCCGAATTTGATTAATGAGTTTCGTGGAGGATTCAAGAGGGAATTTTTATGTTTGGTCTCCATAAACAAATCATTTTTTTGTTGGATTATTTATTAAATGATCCTCATACTTTTATAATTTATGCTATTTAATCCTTACAATTATATGTTGGACGATTGAATGTTTCGGCTTTAATTGTTTTTTTTTCTATTTGACCGATCAAGGTGATTCAGGTATTTAAAGGTAATTCCATGGTCTACAATCATTTTTTTTGTTGGATTATTTATTAAATGATCCTTATACTTTTATAATTTATACTATTTAATTACTTACAATTATGGGTTGGACGATTGAATGTTTCGGCTTTAATTCTTTTATTTTTTTTCTATTTGACCGATCAAGGTGATTCAAGTGTCTATTTAAAGGTAATTTCATGGTCTATAACTTTCATGAAGGAATCGAAAGCCAATTTTGATGGTTTGATTCTAAAAAATGCTTCTAAAATTTTGTGGTCTCGATTGTTGGTCTATCTAATATTGTATAATTTTCGGTCGACTTGTCCGATTGAGGTTGTTCAAGTCTCGGTTGAAGGGTTATTGTGTTATCTACGACTTTCGCCAAGGGTCTGAAAGCTGTATTTGATTAATGAGTTTCGTGGAGTATTTAAGAGAGAATTTTTATGTTTGGTCTTCATAAACAAATATTTTTTTCCCTGTATTATTTATCAAATGACCCTCATACTTTTATGCTTTATGCTATTTAATCCTTTACAATTATGGGTTAGACGATTTAACATGTCGGCTTTTATTTTTGTATTTTTGTTCTATTTGTCGGATCAAGGTGATTCAAGTGTCTATTGAAAGGTAATTTAATGTCAGGTTTAGATGGATTGGTCATGTAGAAATTACTAATTGTTTTTTTTTCTATTTGTGGCA
>AWWV01013970.1:0-28807 GCA_001974805.1 Corchorus capsularis | reverse complement strand
AAAAAAAAACCTAATTATGTAATATTTGCGTTCAACCCGGTGGTTTTGGAGTGGTGGTTGGATTGGCAGCGTTGAAATGTAGACAGAAGGATACTCTTAGCATTTTTTGACCGAGAAAAAAAGTTAGTTTTTGCTTTTGCTGAGTTTAATTTATGAAAATTATAGTATCGGCCATTTGGATGGTGGCAGTACTGATTCTTAATTCCAGTCTACTTGGATCATGAGGTCTTGGGTTCAACTCTCACGGAATGTGAGTTTAGTTTGTAGTTTATTTATTTGTGTATTTGGTTTGTAAGTACTTTACTTATGGTATAGTTTCTAGATTTGATAACATTATTTGATTTCTGTATTTCAATTTGTAAATAGGGAAACCAATGTATTTGCACATTTTCTAGTTAAAGATTAAGCTGGATAATGTGTAGGGAAGACAATTTGCACATTCTCTAACTAAAGATTGAGATGGATAACGTGTGGTGCGGGACTATATTCTCCTGACGTTTGTAATCTCTAATTATTGATTAATGAAATTGATTATTTGTTAAAGAGAACTTAGGAAAATTATATAATATATTGTCACTGGAATTTCACAAACTACAAATGCGAGATTAAGGGTTGACATGTGTATTTTAAAAAATACTTTTGATTTACAAATACAAAATTCTAGAGACATAGTTAACACCTCAACAAAAATTATGTAGTATAAAATTTTGATTGACATTGTATTGTATAATATCCTTAATTTATTAGCCAAAAGAAAAAAGAAAAGATATGATAAGGCCATCGCCAATCATGCACATGTGGTCAATAAAATGACAAAGTAGCAGTCAAAGCAAGCAGCTTTCAATAGCCAATTTTACTTGTAGAGCTGAGCTTATTTTTAACGTGCGCCGTCACCTCCTCTCTGCCGTGCCCTTCTTCCGTCTCTTCATTGTCAATTTTTGCCACCTAGAACTTGTAATGTTGACCAGCGACTGTTAAACAAGAACAAAATGAAGCGGTGGCTAGCGTTACATTATTAGAAGAAAAGAAGAGAAAAAAAAATTGGGTTTATATATGATACATCGTGGAGTTTAGCAGATCATACAAATGAGTCTTGAAGGGTAACATGTGTCCCCTAGGGAATAGATATATGCCAAATCCACAACCCTGACTTGTGGAATCCAAAATTTATACCGTCGATATATAAAATAATTACTCAAAAAGATTTTGCTTGTTTTAAACTTTATTTATTTATTCTTGAAATTTGTTAATGGGTTGTTAGTTTTAGGGGGAGTTTTTTTGGCTTATAGGGCTCGTATTAGTGACTTCAACAGATTATGGACTCTCACGTAACCAGTGTCTTATTTTAGAAATAAACTAGTTTATATTTGTGCGTTGGTTTTAGATTTTTTTTACCCCATCTGATATCCAAAGCATTGTTCTAACTAATCCGGATCTAACCCGTGTCGCGTACCTGATTTTGGCAGGTGAGTCTAATAATGGGGGCAGCTGCGTACATAACGTCTCGAACCTGAAACCTGCTTAAACTGGAAACAGCCGGTTACCACTTGATCTCACCCCTCGTTGGTCGTGCAGTATAAAGTATGTATTTATATATAAACTAAACATTTTCTGAGCATAAAATTTTGCGAAGATAGAGGCTAAATCTGATACGAATCTAGTTCCTTTAGATTCAAATCTATCCTTGAGACCTGTCAAAGATCAACTTGAACTTCTTCAACTTCTAGATGAGTATGTCGACAACCTTCACTTAAGCAATCCTCTTCTTTCGTCGGTCTTAGATCTTCAATTAGACCTGCAATTGTCAACCTAAGATCACAAGATTCACTAACAACCAAGTAATCACTACCTAATTGTTTGCTAGGACTCTACAAGATTGAAGAACCCTAAGTATACTCAAACTAGAACAATGAAGCTAAGATAATCAATTGGGTGAATAAACCTCAACTTTATTAATCAACTTAACTTAACTTGTGTTCACAAGAGATATTGGTGCCCTTATATAGGCACAAGATCAATGCAAAACAGCCACCTAAATCGACCTATGCATTCAATGCAAGGGTAAGGGCGGTTTACACATAGATCAATCTAAAAACTATCCAAAAATACAACCAATAGGAAAATAGCTAAGGATTGAACTTCATTAGAGAAGGCCCAACCCTAAACAAGGTCCAAACTAAGTAAATAACAAATCTAAGATAGAATATAGCCCATACATGGCCGAATTACACAATGTAACATAATAATCCATCGATTTCAAGTAAGGTTGATGCGCCAAGGGCTTATCATGGCTTAGAAGAACACATTGGAGCCAAAGAAGATCATGGAGATGTCATCGATGCTAGCTTGGAGGAGCATGGACATGGAAGCACAAGTGACCGGCCATTGCTTGGAGAAGCCGCGCAACACCGGCCACATGACCGGCCATCGCATACGACATCGCATGGGGCATCCGGCCACAACCGGCCATCGCTTGTGATACGAATCTAGTTGTATTAGATTCAAAATCCAACCTTTGAATATCCACCAAAGTCGACTTGAACTTCTTCAACTTCTAGACTTGTATGTCGATGACCTTCACAAAGCTATCCTTCCTCTTTCGTCGGCCTTAAGCACTCAATTAGACCTGCAATTGAATTCTCAAGATCATAAGATTCACAAACAACTAAGTTATCTCAACCTAATTGCTTGCTAGGACTCTACAAGATGAAGAACCCTAAGTTTGCTCAAACTATAACAATGAAGCCAAAGAAATCGATATGGGTATAAACCTCTCAACTTTATTGATTAACTTGACTTATGTTTACAAGAGGGGGATGGTCCCTTTATATAGTAGTAGGGGACGCATAACCCTTCTCCTAAATCTAAAAGGAAAACATTACATAAAGGAAGGAACAAGGAAATAGCCTACTCCTTGTCCTACTAGGAAAAGTAAATACATAACTTAATTAAGCAAGGATTGGACTTGGTCAAACAAGGTCCAACCCAATGTCTTCTAAACTAAATAAATAACTAATCTAAGATAGAACAAAAGGCCCAATGACCGAATTACACAATATTAAGCCTAATGCTCATCGATGGATAACATGTTGCACAACATGGAATCGTTTGGAATATTCCTTGTTGTGTGATCATCAAATCGGCTCAATGAGTCCTCAATGGTCTTCAATTCTTCAAGATGAGATCTTATAAAGCCCACCAAAGCTTCCTTAAACCTTTTAGCCCGAGCCCTTGTGATTGGACCCAACGGCATAGACAAAGGGCCGCGTGGCCGGTTGTGGCCGGGCATGGCCGAGTCATTTGGCCGGTTGTAGCCGGACATGTCCATGTCGCGTGGCGGGTGATGGCCGGATATGTCCATGTCGCGTGGCCGATCTTGTGGCCGGTGTTGCGCGGCTTCTCCAAGCAATGGCCGGTCACTTGTGCCTCCATCTCCATGCTCCTCCAAGCTAGCATCGATGACATCTACATGATCTTCATTGGCTCTAATGTGTTCTTCTAAGCCATGATAAGCCCTTGGCGCATCATCCCCTCTCCCTTGAAAAGGATTTGTCCTCAAATCTGCATCACTATCAAACAAGGATAAGTTTGAAACATTAAAAGTAGCACTTACATTGCCATATTCACTAGGAAGATCTAGCTTGTAGGGGTTGTTGTTGATCCTCTCCAAGACTTGGAATGGACCATCTCTACGAGGTAAGAGCTTAGACTTTCTCTTTTCAGGGAACCTCTTCTTCCTTAGATGCAACCAAACCCAATCCCCGGGTTCAAAGATGACTTCCTTGCGCCCTTTGTTAGCATTCTTCATGTAGTGTTGTGTCTTCTTCTCAATTTGAGCTCGAACCCTAGCATGAAGCTCTCTAACATAATCGGCCTTCTTTTGCCCATCCATGTCGACTTGCACACTCAAAGGTAAACTCAACAAATCCAATGGGGTTAAAGGATTAAAGCCATACACAGTTTCAAAAGGGGAACATCCAGTGGTGATATGTATGTTCTATTATATGCAAATTCGACATGAGGTAGACAATCCTCCCAAGTTCTTAAATTCTTTTTAATTAAAGCCCTAAGCAAAGTAGACAAAGTCCTATTAACTACCTCGGTTTGACCATCGGTTTGAGGATGACAAGTAGTAGAAAATAACAACTTAGTACCTAACTTAGCCCATAAGGTTCTCCAAAAGTGACTTAAGAACTTAGCATCTCTATCACTTACAATCGTCCTAGGCATTCCATGTAGTCTAACAATTTCTTTAAAGAACAAATTAGCTACATTAATGCAACTGGCAACATACTTTCCTACATCATGTCGCATCTTAGGCCAAAAGAAGTGTTCATGCAATATATCATATGTTCTATCAACTCCAAAGTGACCCATTAAACCCCCTTCATGCGATTCCCTCAAGAGCAATATGCGCAAAGAACAAGAAGGCACACACAATCTAGATTCCTTAAACAAAAATCCATCATGCTTAAAGTACTTTCTAAAACCAGAATTTTCACATGCTTTAAAGATTTCACCAAAATAAACATCACTAGCATATAATTCCTTAATATACTCAAAACCAAGAAACTTAGAATCAAGCATGGAAAGTAAGACATACCTCCTTGATAAAGCATCGGCTACAACATTCTCCTTACCTTGTTTGTATCGCACAACATAAGGAAAGCTCTCTATGAACTCATATTGAAGATAACGTACACCATATGGAGTGAGTTCAATCTCTCTAATGGATGGCAATCCTCTAGGAATTTTCTCACAAAAGTAAGCAACAAAATTCCCTCCTCGCATCAAAACAACTCCAATTCCTACAATATTACTCATAGGAAACACAATTTTGCTTGGAAGTTCTCTTTCCAAGTCGTTAGTAGCAACAAGTGTATTTTTAAGTAAAAGCAAGATCAAAACAGAATTATTATTCAAAGCATTCTTAATCTCACTCTTAGTAGTTAACATACACTCTTTAACAACTTCCTTAGAAATCTCTTTCTCGTCACCTAAAACAGATTTATTTTCAATGCTAATAACAAAATTGTTTTTAATGCTATGTTCAACCAAAACAGAATTGTTTTCATCACAATTAGCATCCAAAACAGATTTAGTTTTATTGCAAACAACACTCAAAATAGGTTTAGTATCATCGCAAACAACATCTAAAACAGATTTAGTGTCATTGCAAACAACACTCAAATTAGGTTTAGTATCATCAAAACAATCATCAATTTTAGGTTCAAATTTACTCTTTTCTTTGGCCCTAAATTCAGCATCCAATTTAGCAAAATCATCTCTCACTTTAATTTCATCTTTTAAGGCATCTTGAAGTGATAAAGGAATTAAAGTAAAAGGCTTCTTACCACACATGAGAGTATATCGGTTCGTCTCACCATTATGTTGGACTTTGTTGTCATATTGCCATGGTTGACCAAGTAGTACATGACATGCTTGCATGGGTAAGACATCACACAAAACATCTCCCTTGTACCTGCCCAAAGAATGAGAAACTAAAACTTCTTTGTCAACACTAAATTCTTCTCTATCATTGAAACCACTTAATCTATAAGGTCTAGGATGATTAGAAGTAGGTAGTTGTAACTCTTTCACCAAATAATCACTAACTATGTTTTTACAACTCTTCCCATCTATAATCACACTACTAGGCTTCCCATTTGCATACATCCTAGTGTGAAACAAATTCTCCCTATGAACTTCCCCTTTCACATAGGCTCTCAAAGTTCTCCTATCACCCAAACTAATACACATGGTGCCAATTTGTTTAAGTATTTGTTGTAACGTTGCATTAGTGTTTGCTTGTTGATTTTCCATGGTACCTACACAAAGAACAAAAATTAGTAGTAAAATTCCTAACAAGTGTGTGTGCTTATACCTTTGACTTGTGCTCTCGTGTTTGTACTCAAGTCCTATGGATTGGCGGTCCACTACTCTCTTAATGATCCCACACGATTTGCCTTTTACTAGTTTCAATAGGCCTAATAAGAGCAACTCCTAGAGCACTCCTTTCTTCTCGTGACCTACTTGAGGAACAAACAATTAGTAGCAAAGTTATTTGTGAATCAAAAGAAAAGTGATCTTAAACCAAACCAAACCACTTAATGCAGGCTCCTTATGTCGAAATTCTTCTCCAAAGTTGCTGCACAAAATCTCAATTCAAGCACAATCACAATTTCAATCGATTAGCATAAACCCTACTACCACTTGTCTCCTATTTTATACCACTTGAATCCAATAGGGTTTGTAACCTGAAATTTCTCCAAATCAAATCACAATTAACAACAAAAGCAATCCAAGGATCCAATTACACAAACAATTAGGATTAGTTGCAACTAAATCGATCAATTGCACAAGAAAACCCTAATCCCCAAATTTCCCAAACTAAGAACCCTAGTTCCTGGAAAAAATCGATAACAGCACAGATTTTTTTGATTTTTTTCAATATTTTTCCCAGAAAGATCACACCAAAGTAAGGCTAAAGCTCAAATTTCACAGCCTTCAGAGCTCAAACGAATCCGGAACAAAAATCACAAGTTTCTGGTCGAAAATTTTTTTTATTTTATTTTATATTTTTCGATATAACTACTAGTTATGAGGGACTAAAATTTGAAATTTCAAAACAAAACGATGCAAGATGAATCGGCTATGAATTTTTGAAGTTTCTGAATTTTTGAATTTTTCAAGAAGGTGGTGCGATGAGTGTTTGGGTGTGTTGTGATGCATGAAAACGTGATGATTGATGTATAGAAGGATAGATTTACCGATTGAAGATGACAACCTATGCTCTGATTACCAATTGATACGAATCTAGTTGTATTAGATTCAAAATCCAACCTTTGAATATCCACCAAAGTCGACTTGAACTTCTTCAACTTCTAGACTTGTATGTCGATGACCTTCACAAAGCTATCCTTCCTCTTTCGTCGGCCTTAAGCACTCAATTAGACCTGCAATTGAATTCTCAAGATCACAAGATTCACAAACAACTAAGTTATCTCAACCTAATTGCTTGCTAGGACTCTACAAGATGAAGAACCCTAAGTTTGCTCAAACTAGAACAATGAAGCCAAAGAAATCGATATGGGTATAAACCTCTCAACTTTATTGATTAACTTGACTTATGTTTACAAGAGCGGGATGGTCCCTTTATATAGTAGTAGGGGACGCATAACCCTTCTCCTAAATCTAAAAGGAAAACATTACATTAAGGAAGGAACAAGGAAATAGCCTACTCCTTGTCCTACTAGGAAAACTAAATACATAACTTAATTAAGCAAGGATTGGACTTGGTCAAACAAGGTCCAACCGAATGTCTTCTAAACTAAATAAATAACTAATCTAAGATAGAATAAAAGGCCCAATGACCGAATTACACAATATTAAGCCTAATGCTCATCGATGGATAACATGGTGCACAACATGGAATCGTTTGGAATATTCCTTGTTGTGTGATCATCAAATCGGCTCAATGAGTCTTCAATGGTCTTCAATTCTTCAAGATGAGATCTTATAAGGCCCACCAAAGCTTCCTTAAACCTTTTAGCCCGAGCCCTTGTGATTGGACCCAATGGCATAGACAAAGGGTCGCGTGGCCGGTTGTGGCCGGGCATGGCTGAGTCGTTTGGCCGGTTGTAGCCGGACATCTCCATGTTGCGTGGCCGGTGATGGCCGGATATGTCCATGTCGCGTGGCCGGTCTTGTGGCCGGTGTTGCGCGGCTTCTCCAAGCAATGGCCGGTCGCTTGTGCCTCCATCTCCATGCTCCTCCAAGCTAGCATCGATTACATCTACATGATCTTCATTGGCTCCAATGTGTTCTTCTAAGCCATGATAAGCCCTTGGCGCATCAGCTTGGCGCACGAACTGGCCACAACCGGACATCGATTGGGCCATCCGGACAAGACCGACCATTTGATCCTTTAGCCATTCCGCAAGGTCCAATGACTAGGGCTCGGGCTAAAAGGTTCAAGGAAGCTTTATTGGGCTTTGTAAGATCTCATCTTGGAGGTTTAGAGTCCATTGAAGAGCATTTGGAAGGCATTGAAGTCGACATCACCAAGAATATTCCCATCGATTCCAAGTTGTTCACCTTACTTGAAATCGATGAGCATTAGGCTTTAGTATTGTGTAATTCGGCCATTGGGCCTTTATTCTATCTTAGATTAGTTATTTATTTAGTTTAGAAGACATTGGGTTGGGCCTTGTTTGACTAAGTCCAATCCTTGCTTAATTATGTAATGTTATTTACTTTTCCTAGTAGGACAAGGAGTAGGTTATTTCCTTGTTCCTTCCTTTATGTAATGTTTTTCTTTTAGCTTTAGGAGAAGGGTTATGCGTCCCCTATATAAAGGGACCACCTCCCTCTGGTAAACATAAGTCAAGTTAATCAATAAAATTGAGAGGTTTATACCCATATCGATTTCTTTGGCTTCATTGTTCTAGTTTGAGCAAACTTAGGGTTCTTCAATCTTGTAGAATCCTAGCAAGCAATTAGGTTGAGATAACTTAGTTGTTTGTGAATCTTGTGATCTTGAGAATTCAATTGCAGGTCTAATTGAGTGCTTAAGGCCGACGAAAGAGGAGGGATAGCTTTGTGAAGGTCATCGACATACAAGTCTAGGAGTGGAAGAAGTTCAAGTCGACTTTGGTGGATATTCAAAGGTTGGATTTGAATCTAATACAACTACATTCGTATCAAAGGAGACAAGCTTGGAATCGATGGGAATATTCTTGCCTTTATCTTCATCAAAACTCTTCAATTGATCTTCAATGGACTTCAGGTCTTCAAGATGAGTTCGAACAGGGCTTGTTAATGCATCTTTGAACTTCTTAGCTCTTGCTCTAGTCATCGGACCTAAAGGCATCTTCAATGAATCAAATGGCATCTTTGGCAACTCCTTGAAGCATGAATCATGACTTGCGCAAACCCCTTGAACTTCAAGTTTGTTCTTGCTTCCTTGCCGCATGTACTCATCCTCTCCATAACCTTCATTATGCTTTTCATGTCCATGATAAGCCCTTGGCGCATCATCCCCTCTCCCTTGAAAAGGATTTGTCCTCAAATCTGCATCACTATCAAACAAGGATAAGTCTGAAACATTAAAAAGTAGCACTTACATTGCCATATTCATTAGGAAGATCTAGCTTGTAAGCATTGTTGTTGATCCTCTCCGAGACTTGGAATGGACCATCTCCAAGAGGTAAGAGCTTAGACTTTCTCTTTTCAGGGAACCTCTCCTTCCTTAGATGCAACCAAACCCAATCACCAGGTTCAAAGATGATCTCTTTGCGCCCCTTGTTAGCATTCTTCATGTAGTGTTGTGTTTTCTTCTCAATTTGAGCTCGAACCCTTGCATGAAGATCCCTAACATAATCAGCCTTCCTTTGTCCATCTATGTCAACTTGCACACTCAAAGGTAAACTCAACAAATCCAATGGGGTTATAGGATTAAAGCCATATACAATCTCAAAAGCTGAATATCCAGTAGTACTATGTATGCTTCTATTGTATGCAAATTATGACATGAGGCAAACAATCCTCCCAAGTTCTTAAGTTCTTCTTAATGAAAGCCCTAAGTAAGGTCGACAAAGTCCTATTAACTACTTCAGTTTGGCCATCGGTTTGAGGATGACAAGTAGTTGAAAATAACAACGCTGATGCTATTTATTCCGGCTCAACATCACTTGAACCTGTGGGCAACTTAGGAAACCCCAACGAGTCACGTTAGCTGCTGCTAAAGTTTTAGCTTGGTCCGGGGTTATAGCAGAGTACCTAACTTAGCCCACAAAGTTCTCCAAAAATGACTTAAGAACTTAACATCTATCACTAACAATTGTCCTAGGCATTCCATGTAGTCTAAAAATCTCCTTAAAGAACAAATTAGCTACATTAATGGCATTATCCATTTTAGTACATGCTATAAAGTGTGCAATCTTAGAAAACCTATCAACAACAACAAAGATAGAATCTTTACCTCTTCTAGAACGAGGTAAACCTAACACAAAATCCAAGCTAATGTGAGTCCATGGTTCATGGGGAATAGGCAAAGAAGTATACAATCCATGAGGTTTAGATGTAGATTTAGCTTGCAAACAAACAATGCAACTAGAAACATACTTTCCTACATCATGTCGCATCTTAGGCCAAAAGAAGTGTTCATGCAATAAATCATATGTTCTATAAACACCAAAGTGACCCATTAAACCACCTACATGCAATTCCCTCACAAGCACAAGACGCAAAGAACAAGAAGGAACACAAAATCTAGATTCTTTAAACAAAATTCCATCATGCTTATAGTACTTTCCAAATCCAAAATTTTCACATGCTTTAAAGATTTCACCAAAGTAAACATCACTAGCATACAATTCCTTAATAAACCCAAATCCAAGAAACTTAGAATCAAGCGCGGAAAAGTAAGACATACCTCGTTGATAAAGCATCGACTACAACATTCTCCTTACCTTGCTTATAGCGCACCACATAAGGAAAACTCTTAATGAACTCAATCCACTTAGCATGCCTCTTATTCAACTTTTGTTGGCCTCTCAAGTACTTCAAACTTTCATGATCGGTGTGAATCACAAACTCTTTAGGCCAAAGATAGTTTTGCCACGTTTGTAATGCTCTTACAAGAACATACAAATCTTTGTCATAGGTTGGATAGTTCAATGCAGCCCCATTCAATTTCTCACTAAAATATGCTACGGGTTTCCCACCTTGAATTAAAACAGCTCCAATTACAACCCCTGATGCATCACATTCAATCTCAAAAGTATTGTTAAAGTTAGGTAAAACAAGCAAAGGAGCATTAGTTAGTTTGTCCTTCAAAGTCTCAAATGCCTCTTGTTGTTCTTTTCCCCACTTGAATGGTGCATTCTTCTTCATCACACTTGTTATAGGTGCTACCAAGGTGCTAAAGTCCTTAACAAACCTCCTATAGAATCCGGCTAAGCCATGGAATGATCTCACTTGACCAACATTGGTGGGTATTGGCCAATCTTTGATGGCTTTGATCTTCTCCTCATCTACTTCTATACCATGCGTAGAAACCACAAAACCAAGAAAAACAAGCTTGTTTTGTGCAAAAGGTGCACTTCTTAAGGTTAGCATACAACTTCTCAACCCTAAGTATATCTACCACACAACGCAAATGCTCAATATGATCCTCTATGTTGTGGCTATACACAAGTATATGATCAAAATAAACAACAACAAACTTGCCAATATAAGCTCTCAAAACATGATTCATTAGCCTCATGAAAGTATACTAGGTGCATTAGTCAATCCAAAAGGTATAACTAACCATTCATACAACCCTAACTAAGTTTTAAAGGTAGTTTTCCATTCATCACCCTCTTTCATGCGGATTTGATGATATCCACTCTTAAGATCAATCTTAGAAAATAAGCAAGCACCATGCAATTCATCAAACATATCATCTAATCTAGGAATAGGGTGACGATACTTAACTATTATGTTGTTTATTGCCCTACAATCAACACACATTCTCCAAGTTCCACCTTCTTAGGAACAAGCAAAACAGGAACTGCACATGGAGAAAGACTCTCACGCACAAACTGATACGAATCTAGTTGCAATCGGTTCAAATCCACCTTTGAGACCCGCCAAAGATCAACTTGAATCACCAAACTTCTAGACTTGTATGTCGACAATCTTCACTAAGTAAGTCCTCCTTCGTTCGTCGGCCTTAGACCCTTAATTAGACCTGCAATTGAACACCTAAGATCACAAGATTCACAAACAATTAAGCAATCACAACCTAATTGTTTGCTAGGACTCTACAAGATTGAAGAACCCTAAGTTTGCTCAAACTAGAACAATGAAGCTAAGATAATCAATTTAGGAAAATAATCCTCAACTTTATTAATCAACTCAACTTAACTTATGTTTACAAGAGGGGGATGGTCCCTTTATATAGTAGTAGGGGACGCATAACTCTTCTCCTAAAGCTAAAAGGAAAACATTACATAAAGGAAGGATCAAGGAAATTGCCTACTCCTTGTCCTACTAGGAAAAGTAAATACATAACTTAATTAAGCAAGGATTGGACTTAGTCAAACAAGGCCCAACCCAATGTCTTCTAGACTAAATAAATAACTAATCTAAGATAGAATAAAGGCCCATTAGGTCGAATTACACAACATAAGAACTAATGATCATCGATTTCAAGTATGGTGATTATCTTGGAATTGATGGGAATATTCTTGGTGATGTCGACTTCAATGCTCTCCAGTTGTTCTTCAATGGACTCCAAACCTCCAAGATGAGATCTAACAAAGCCCAATAAAGCTTCCTTGAACCTTTTAGCCCGAGCCCTTGTCATTGGACCTTGCGGAATGGCTAAAGGGTCCACTGGCCGGTTGTGCGCGGAGGCCCCATGCGATGGCCGGTTGTGACCGATTGTTGCCTCATGCGATGGCCGGTTGTGGCCGGTTGCTCCATGCGATGGCGCATGCAATGGCCGGTCCAGTGGCCGGTCATATGGCCGGTGTTGCGCGGCTTTTCCAAGCAATGGCCAGTCATATGTGATGCCTCCAACATGCTCCTCCAAGCTTGAGTTCAATCCGGGATCAACCTTAGCATCTTCTTGAACATCCATGACATCTCCATGCTTATCCAAGACATAAATCTCCATTAGCTCCATTGTGCTCTTCTAAACCATGATAAGCCCTTGGCGCATCATCCCCTCTCCCTTGAAAAGGATTTGTCCTCAAATCTGCATCACTATCAAACAAGGATAAGTCTGAAACATTAAAGGTAGCACTTACATTGCCATATTCACTTGGAAGATCTAGTTTGTAGGCATTGTTGTTGATCCTCTCCAAGATTTGGAATGGACCAACTCCATGAGGTAAGAGCTTAGACTTTCTCTTTTCAGAGAACCTCTCCTTCCTTAGATGCAACCAAACCCAATCCCCGGGTTCAAAGATGATCTCTTTGCACCCCTTGTTAGCAACCTTCATGTAAGGTTTTGTTTTCTTCTCAATTTGAGCTCGAACCCTAGCATGAAGTTCCCTAACATAATCGGCCTTCCTTTGTCCATCCATGTCGACTTGCACAGTCAAAGGTAAACTCAAGAAATCCAATGGGGTTAAAGGATTAAAACCATACACAGTTTCAAAAGGTGAATATCCAGTAGTACTATGTATGCTCCTATTGTATGCAAATTCAACATGAGGTAGACAATCCTCCCAAGTTCTTAAGTTCTTCTTAATTAATGCCCTAAGCAAAGTAGACAAAGTCCTATTAACTACCTCGGTTTGGCCATCAGTTTGAGGATGACAAGTAGTAGAAATTAACAACTTAGTTCCTAACTTAGCCCATAAAGTTCTCCAAAAGAGACTTAAGAACTTAGCATCTCTATCACTTACAATCGTCCTAGGCATTCCATGTTGTCTAACAATTTCTTTAAAGAACAAATTAGCTACATTAATGGCATCATCCGTTTTAGTACATGCAATAAAGTGACCCATCTTAGAAAACCTATCAACAACCACAAAGATAGAATCTTTACCTCTCCTAGAACGAGGTAAACCTAACACAAAGTCCATGCATATATGAGTCCATGGTTCATGAGGAATAGGCAAAGGAGTGTATAATCCATGCGGTTTAGAAGTAGATTTAGCTTGCAAACAAACAATGCAACTAGCAACATACTTCCCTACATCATGTCGCATCTTAGGCCCAAAGAAGTGTTCATGCAATATGTCATATGTTCTATCAACTCCAAAGTGACCCATTAAACCCCCTTCATGCGATTCCCTCAAGAGCAATATGCGCAAAGAACAAGAAGGCACACACAATCTAGATTCCTTAAACAAAAATCCATCATGCTTATAATACTTTCCAAATCCAGAATTTTCACATGCTTTAAATATTTCACTAAAGTAAACATCACTAGCATATAATTCCTTAATATACTCAAAACCAAGAAACTTAGAATCAAGCATGGAAAGTAAGACATACCTCCTTGATAAAGCATCGGCTACCACATTCTCCTTACCTTGTTTGTATTGCACAACATAAGGAAAGCTCTCTATGAACTCGCTCCACTTAGCATGTGTCTTGTTTAACTTTTGTTGGCCTCTTAAATACTTTAAGCTCTCATGATCCGTATGAATCACGAATTCCTTAGGCCAAAGGTAGTGTTGCCAAGTTTGCAACGCCCTCACAAGAGCATACAACTCTTTATCATAGGTTGGATAGTTCAATGCAGCCCCATTCAATTTCTCACTAAAGTATGCGACGGGCTTCCCACCTTGCATTAAAACAGCTCCAATTCCAACCCCTGATGCATCACATTCAATCTCAAAAGTATTGTTAAAGTTAGGTAAAACAAGCAAAGGAGCATTAGTTAGTTTATCCTTCAACGTCTCAAATGCTTCTTGTTGTTCATCTCCCCACTTGAATGGTGCATTCTTCTTCATAACACTTGTAATAGGGGCGGCTAAGGTGCTAAAATCCTTAACAAACCTCCTATAGAATCCGGCTAGTCCATGAAAAGATCTCACTTGTCCAACGTTGGTGGGTGTTGGCCATTCTTTGATTGCCTTGATCTTTTCCTCATCAACCTCTATACCTTGCGATGAAACCACAAAACCAAGAAAAACAAGCTTGTTTGTGCAAAAGGTGCACTTCTTAAGGTTAGCATACAATTTCTCAACCCTAAGTACATCTAACACACATCTTAGATGCCTAACATGCTCATCTAGGTTTCGGCTATACCCAAGTATATCATCAAAATAAACAACAACAAACTTGCCAATAAAAGCTCTTAAAACATGATTGATTAATCGCATGAATGTACTAGGTGCATTAGTCAATCCAAAAGGCATAACTAACCATTCATACAACCCTAATTTAGTTTTAAAGGCAATTTTCCATTCATCACCCTCTTTCATGCGAATTTGATGATAGCCACTCTTAAGATCAATCTTAGAAAATAAACAAGCACCATGCAATTCATCAAGCATATCATCTAATCTAGTAATAGGGTGACGATACTTTACCGTTATGTTGTTTATTGCCCTACAATCAACACACATTCTCCAAGTCCCATCTTTCTTAGGAACAAGCAACACAGGAACGGCACATGGAGAAAGGCTTTCACGCACAAAACCCTTTTGAAGTAGCTCACCAACTTGCTTCTCGAACTCCTTTGTTTCTTTAGGATTTGTCCTATAAGTTGGCTTATTAGGTATTTGCGCCCCAGGGATGAAGTCAATTTGAAGTTCAATCCCCCTAATTGGCGGTAAACCACTAGGAATCTCCTCAGGAAACACATCTACATAATCACTCAAAAGAGAAACAATATTGCTTGGAAGCTCGCTTTCCAAGTGGTTAGTGCTCACAAGTGTATATTTAAGCAAAAGTAAGATCAAAACAGAATTATCATTCAAAGCTTCTTTAATCTCACTCTTAGTAGCTAACATACACTCTTTATTAACCTTCTTATAACTAGTATGCTTAACTAAATCGCAATTCACCTCCAAATTACATGATTAGTCTTTTCTTTAGCCCTAAATTCCGAATCTAACCTGGCAAAGTCCTCTTTCAATTTTAATTGATCCTTTAAACCTTCTTGAGGTGATAACGGAATAAAAGTAAAGGGCTTCTTACCACACATGAGAGTATACTTGTTCATCTCACCATCATGTTGGACTTTGTTGTCATATTGCCATGGTCGACCAAGTAGTACATTGCATGCTTGCATGGGCAAAATATCGCACAAGACATCTCCTTTGTACCTGCCCAAAGAAAGAGAAACTAAAACTTGTTTGTTAACCCTAATCTCCTCCTTATCGTTGATCCAACCTAAGCTATAGGGTTTAAGGTGTTTTGTAGTGGGTAATTGCATCTCCTTCACCAAATAAACACTAGCTATGTTTGTACAACTCCCACCATCGATAATCACACTACTACGCTTTCCATTCGCATACATCCTAGTATGAAACAAGTTCTCTCTTTGATTGTTCACATCTTCTTTCACATAAGCACTCAAAGTTCTCCTAGCAACCAAACTCTTAAGTGCAAAACCGACACCATCATCACTATCGATATGCGCATTTCGTTCATCATCTCCATCACCACTAGACCCTAGTGTAAACTCTTCATCTTCACTTCCGATTTCTCCTTAGTCATTCATAAACATCACTTTCTTGTTAACACAATCCTTAGCATAGTGACAAAATCCTTGACACTTGAAGCACTTAACAGGATTCTTAGAAGATGAACCCGATGAAGATTTAGAATCAGTTTTAGGGGTAGCTCCCTTTTGCGCCAACTCCTTCTCTTTGGATGACTTATCATCTTTCTTGATTGGATTTTTCCATGAGCTTGATGATGATGTAAAGCTCTTCTTATTCCTCTTTACTTGACTTTCGGCCTTCAAAGCATGTTGAAGGAATTCGTCAACATCATAGTGTTGTTGCATCTCCACAATGTCATGAATTTCCTTATTCAATCCCGCCATAAACCTAACTATAGTAGCTTGTGGAGCTTCATCAACCTCGGCCCTAGACATCGTCAACATCATCTTGGAGTAGTATTCATCAACACTCCATGTTCCTTGCCTCAAAGATTGCAATTCTTGGTAGAGAACATTAGTATAAAAGCTTGGAACAAACCTCTTCGTCATAAAGCTCTTTAGTGACAACCATGTATCAATAGGTCTTTCCAAATTTCTTCTTCTTGCTTGTACTAGTTGATTCCACCAATTCAAAGCATTCTCCGTAAATTCAAGAGTAGCAATTTGCACCTTCTTTGGCTCGACATGAGGGTGATAATCAAAATACATATCCAACTTCGACTCCCACTCCAAATAATCGGATGGTGACCCTCTCCCATTAAATTTAGGGATTTTGTATTTGATGTTGTCTTTAGGCTCTTCTCTTTCAACTCCCCTCCTAGGCCGCATGTTCTCATTGTGAGCTTGTCCAGCAAGTTCTTGTTGCCTCAACCTCTCGATGGGATCCAACCTAGGAACTTGCCTCGGTGGTGGAAGTTGAATTCTCTCATAGTTGATTGCGGCATTAGCTCCTTGTTGAGCTTGTGGATTTCAAATTTCCAATGCCTCCAATCTCGTCGTCATGGTACCAAGTTGTTGCATGATTTATTGCAACATGGCATTCGTATTTAATTCTTGATTTTGCTCTTCTTGTCTATCTCCCATTGTACCTACAAAAAGAACAAAGATTAGTAGTAAAAATCCTCACAAGTGTGTGTGTGATTATACCTTTGACTTGTGCTCTCATATTTGCACTCAATTCCTATGGATTGGCAGTCCACTACTCTCTTGATGATCTCACAAGATTATGCCTTTTACTAGCTTTCAATAGGCCTAATAAGAGCAACTCCTAGAGACCCCTTTCTCTTCGTGACCTTCTTGAGGAACAAACAATTAGTAGCAAAATTATTGTGAATCAAAGGAAAGTGATCTTAAACCAAACCAAACCACTTATGCAGGCTCCTTATGTCGAATTCCTTCTCCAAAGTTGCTGCACAAAAATTTAATTCAAACACAAATAGAGCAATCAAATCGATTATTGAAAACCCTAGTACCACTTGTCAAAAACCCTAGTACCACTTAATCCAATTTTGTACCACTTGTCTCCAATAGGGTTTTTAACCTGAAATTCTTCAAATCACATCACAATTCACAGCAAAAGCAACCCAAGAATATCAAACACACAATATATTAGGGCTAATTGCAACAAATTAAATCAATTGCACAATGAAAACCCTAATTCCCAAAATTCCCAAACTAAAACCCTAGTTAATGTCGAAAATCGATAACACCACGGATTTTATTGATTTTTTAAGTATTTTTCCCACAAAGATCACACTAAAAGAAGTCTAAATCTCAAATTGCAAAGCTTTCCGACTTCAAACGAACCTAGTACAAAAATCACAAGTTTCTGGTCGAATTTTTTTTATTTTTTTGATATTTTTCGATATAACTGCCAGTTATAAGGAACTCAAATATGAAATTTGAAGGCAAAAAGATGTAAGATGAATTGGCTATGAATTTTCAAAGTTGCTGATTTTTTTGAATTTTCAAGAAGGGTGGTGCGATGAGTATGGATGAAATCGATGGATGAAAACTTGATGAATGATGAATAGAAAGATAGATTTACCGATTGAAGATGATAAACCTATGCTCTGATTATCAATTGATACGAATCTAGCTGCAATCGGTTCAAATCCACCGTTGAGACCCGCCAAAGATCAACTTGAATCACCAAACTTCTATACTTGTATGTCGACAATCTTCACTAAGTAAATCCTCCTTCGTTCGTCGGCCTTAGACCCTCAATTAGACCTGCAATTGAACACCTAAGATCACAAGATTCACAAACAATTAAGCAATCACAACCTAATTGTTTGCTAGGACTCTACAAGATTGAAGAACCCTAAGTTTGCTCAAACTAGAACAATGAGGCTAAGATAATCAATTTAGGAAAATAATCCTCAACTTTATTAATCAACTCAACTTAACTTATGTTTACAAGAGGGGGATGGTCCCTTTATAAAGTAGTAGGGGACGCATAACCCTTCTCCTGAAGCTAAAAGGAAAACATTACATAAAGGAAGGATCAAGGAAATTGCCTACTCCTTGTCCTACTAGGAAAAGTAAATACATAACTTAATTAAGCAAGGATTGGACTTAGTCAAACAAGGCCCAACCCAATGTCTTCTAGACTAAATAAATAACTAATCTAAGATAGAATAAAGGCCTGATGCGTCAAGGGCTTATCATGGCTTAGAAGAACACATTGGAGCCAATGAAGATCAAGGAGATGTCATCGATGCTAGCTTGGAGGAGCATGGAGTTGTTGGCGCGAGTGACCGGCCATGCGACATGGAGAAGACCGGCCAACACCGGCCACGCGACTCGGAGATGCCCGGCCATCACCGGCCACGCGACATGGACATGTCCGGCCACAACCGGCCATCGCTTGGCGCACCAACCGGCCAGCATCACCACGACCGGCCATCGATTGGGCCATCCGGACAAGATCGACCTTTTGATCCTTTAGCCATTCCGCAAGGTCCAATGACTAGGGCACGGGCTAAAAGATTCAAGGAAGCTTTATTGGGCTTTGTTAGATCTCATCTTGGGGGTTTAGAGTCCATTGAAGAACATTTGGAAGGTATTGAAGTCGACATCATCAAGAATATTCCCATCGATTCCAAGGTGTTTACCTTACTTGAAATCGATGAGCATTAGACTTTGGCATTGTGTAATTCAGCCTCATGGGCCTTTATTCTATCTTAGATTAGTTATTTATTTAGTCTAGAAGACATTGGGTTGGACCTTGTTTGACTAAGTCCAATCCTTGTTTAATTATGTAATGTTATTTACTTTTCCTAGTAGGACAAGGAGTAGGCTATTTCCTTGTTCCTTCCTTTATGTAATGTTTTCCTTTTAGCTTTAGGAGAAGGGTTATGCGTTCCCTATATAAAGGGACCATCCCCCTCTTGTAAACAGAAGTTGAGTTGATTAATAAAGTTGAGGATTATTTTCCAAAACTGATTATCTTAGCTTCATTGTTCTAGTTTGAGCAAACTTAGGGTTCTTCAATCTTGTAGAGTCCTAGCAAACAATTAAGTTGTGATTGCTTGGTTGTTTGTGAATCTTGTGATCTTAGGTGTTCAAGTGCAGGTCGACTTGGAGGTCTAAGGCCGACGAACGAAGGAAGATTTATCAAGTGAAGATTGTCGACATACACATCTAGAAGTTTGGTGATTCAAGTTGATCTTAGGCGGGTCTCTAAGGTGGATTTGGACCAATTACAACTGGATTAGGTCGAATTACACAACATAAGAACTAATGATCATCGATTTCAAGTATGGTGATTATCTTGGAAACGATGGGAATATTCTTGGTGATGTCGACTTCAATGCTCTCCAATTGTTCTTCAATGGATGGGATCTAACAAAGCCCAATAAAGCTTCCTTGAACCTTTTAGATCGAGCCCTTGTCATTGGACCTTGCGGAATGGCTAAAGGGTCCATTGGCCGGTTGTGCGCGGATGCCCCATGTGATGGCCAGTTGTGGCCGGTTGTTGCCTCGTGAGATGGCCGGTTATGGCCGGTTGCTCCATGCGATGGCGCATGCAATGGCCGGTCAAGTGGCCGGTCATATGGTCGGTGTTGCGCGGCTTCTCCAAGCAATGTCTGGTCATATGCGATGCGTCCAACATGCTCCTCCAAGCTTGAGTTCAATTCGGGATCAACCTTAGCATTTTCTTGAACATCCATGACATCTCCATGCTTATCCGAGACATGATCTCCATTAGCTCCATTGTGCTCTTCTAAACCATGATAAGCCCTTGGCGCATCACAAACCCTTTTTGAAGCAACTCACCAACTTGTTTCTCCAACTCCTTTGTTTAATCAGGATTTGTCCAATAAGCTGACTTATTAGGAATTTACGCCCCAGGGATGAACTCAATTTGATGTTCAATCCCTCTAATTGGTGGTAAACCACTAGGAATTTCCTTAGGAAACACATCTGCATAATCACTTAAAAGAGAAACAATGTTGCTTGGAAGTTCTCCATCCAAGTTGTTAGTAGGAACAAGTGTATTTTTAAGCACAAGCAAGATCAAAACAGAATTTTCATCGGCATTCTTAATCTCACTCTTAGTAGCTAACATACACTCTTTAACAACTTTCTTAGAACTAACATTCTTATCAACCAAAACAGGTTTGTTTTCAACGCAATTCACACTAGAACTAGCATGCTTTGCCTTTTCTTTAGCCCTAAATTCAAATTCCATTCTAGCAAATTCATCCCTCACTTTTAATTGATCTTTTAAAGCTTCTTGAGGTGATAAAGGAACTGAAGTAATGGAATGCTTATCGCACATAAAGGAGTACTTATTGGAATCACCATCATGATGCACCTTGTTGTCAAATTGCCATGGTCGTCCAAGTAGTACTGGGCATGCTTCCATTAGCAAAACATAACAAAACCCAAAGAAAGAGAAACTAAAGCTTGTTTGTTAACCCTAATCTCCTCTTTATCGTTGAACCATCCTAAACTATAGGGTTTAGGGTGTTTAGTAGTGGGCAATTGCAACTCCTTCACCAAATACACACTAGCTATATTTGTGCAACTTCCTCCATCAATGATCACACTACTAGGCTTTCCATGCGTATGCATCCTAGTATGGAACAAATTTTCTCTTTGATTTTGCAGATCACCTTTAACATATGCACTCAAAGTTCTCCTTGCAACTAGACTCGTAAGTAGGGGAGTCTTATCATCCTCATCATGCCCAAACTCTTCCTCATCCCCATCTCCATTAGAACCTAGAGTAAATTCTTCATCTTTACTCACAATTTCACCATGATCATTAAGATACATCACATTCTTATTGACGCAATCCTTAGTATAATGCCAATATCCTTGACACTTAAAACACTTAACATGAGACTTAGAAAAAGAACTAGAAGATTTAGAATCGGATTTAGGACTTACTAAACCCTTTTGCGCCACCTCCTTCTCCTTGTTGGAACTTTTCTCATCTTTCTTGATAGGAGTTTTCCATGAGCTAGATGATGATGCAAAACTCTTCTTAACGCCATTCCTCTTGATTTGACCCTCGGCCTTCAAGGCATGTTACATTGTAACATCTCCTCCACATCATAGTGTTGTTGCATCTCCACTGTATCATGAATGTCTCTATTCAAACCCGCAAGAGATCTAGCCATGGTGGCTTGTGGAGCTTCTTCAATTTCAGCCCTAGACATCAACAACATCATCTCCGAGTAGTACTCATCAACACTCTTTGATCCTTGCCTCAAGGTTTGCAAGCTTTGGTAAATAGAATTGATTTAAAAGCTTGGCACAAATCTCCTTCTCATCACACTCTTCAACTCAACCCAAGTATCAATAGGCCGCTCCAAATTTATTCTCCTTGATTGCACCAATTGATTCAACCAATTCAAAGCGTTCTCCACCAACTCAAGGATAGCAATTTGTACCTTCTTAGGTTCAGCAAAGGGGTGATAATCAAAGTACATGTCCAATTTTGACTCCTACTCCAAGTAATCCCCAGGGGTCCCTCTCCCGTTGAACTTTGGGATTTTGTACTTGATGTTGTCTTTAGGCTCATCTCTTTCAACACCTCTCCTAGGCCGCAAATTATCATTGTAAGCTTGACCTCCAAGTTCTTGTTGTCTCAATCTCTCCAATGGATTCATTCTAGCAACTTGCCTTTGAACTTGTGGTTGTACTTCTTGCTCATTGTTTTGTGCGTCATTAGCTCTTTGTTGGGGAGGTTGAACTTGTTGATTTCTAGTTTCAAGAGCCTCCAATCTAGTAGACATGATGCCAAGTTGCTGAATTATTGTTTGTAACATGGCAGCCGTGTTTTACTTCTTGATTTTGTTCTCCTTGTTGACCTTCCATGGCACCTACACAAAAAACAAAGATTAGTAGCGAAAATTCCTCACAAGTGAGTGTGATACGAATCTAGTTGTATTAAGCTCTCTTCCCTCCATGATAATTCTACTCCAGATTCTAGTGGGGATAGTGATGATAAAAAGGACGATGATGGGGCTGCAATTAATGATGGTGATGAGTTAACTTCACTTAGTTTGGTAGCTAGTAGAACTTTATTGATACGAATCTAGTTGTATTAGATTCAAATCTATCCTTGAGACCCACCAAGAATCTACTTGAACTTCTTCAACTTCTAGACAAGTATGTCGACAACCTTCACAAAGCAAGCTCTCTTCGTTCGTCGGCCCTAAGTCTTCAATTAGACCTGCAATTGAACACCTAAGATCACAAGATTCACAAACAATTAAGCAATCACAACCTAATTGTTTGCTAGGACTCTACAAGATTGAAGAACACTAAGTTTGCTCAAACTAGAACAATGAAGCTAAGATAATCAATTTGGGAAAATAATCCTCAACTTTATTAATCAACTCAACTTATGTTTACAAGATGATCGGACCAAAATAATGCATAATTTTGTGGTCATTTTTGATGCGCCAAGGGCTTATCATGGCTTAGAAGGACACATTGGAGCCAATGAAGATCATGGAGATGTCATCGATGCTAGCTTGGAGGATCGTGGAAGTGGAAGCACTAGTGACCGGCCATGCGACTTGGAGAAGTCCGGCCAACACCGGCCACGCGACATGGACATGTCCGGCCACAACAGGCCATCGCTAGGCGCACCAACCGGCCACAATCGGACATCGATAGGGCCATCCGGACAAGACCGGCCTTTTGATCCTTTAGCCATTCCGCAAGGTCCAATGACTAGGGCACGGGCTAAAAGGTTCAAGGAAGCTTTATTGGGCTTTGTAAGATCTCATCTTGGAGGTTTAGAGTCCATTGAAGAACATTTGGAAGGCATTGAAGTCAACATCACCAAGAATATTCCCATCGATTCCAAGGTGTTTACTTTACTTGAAATCAATGAGCATTAGGCTTTGGTATTGTGTAATTCGATCTCATGGGCCTTTATTCTATCTTAGATTAATTATTTAATTAGTTTAGAAGACATTGGGTTGGGCCTTGTTTGACTAAGTCCAATCCTTGCTTAATTAAGTTATGCATTTACTTTTCCTAGTAGGACAAGGAGTAGGCTATTTCCTTGTTCCTTCCTTTATGTAATGTTTTCCTTTTAGATTTAGGAGAAGGGTTATGCGTCCCCTACTACTATATAAAGGGACCATTCCCCTCTTGTAAAGATAAGTCAAGTTAATCAATAAAGTTGAGAGGTTTATACCCATATCGATTTCTTTGGCTTCATTGTTCTAGTTTGAGCAAACTTAGGGTTCTTCATCTTGTAGAGTCCTAGCAAGCAATTAGGTTGAGATAACTTAGTTGTTTGTGAATCTTGTGATCTTGAGAATTCAATTGCAGGTCTAATTGAGTGCTTAAGGCCGACGAAAGAGGAGGGATAGCTTTGTGAAGATCATCGACATACAAGTCTAGGAGTTGAAGAAGTTCAAGTCGACTTTGGTGGATATTCAAAAGGGGATTTTGAATCTAATACAACTAGATTCGTATCAATTGGTATCAGAGCATAGGTTGTCATCTTCAATCGGTAAATCTATCCTTCTATACATCAATCATCACGTTTTCATCCATCACAACACACCCAAACACTCATCGCATCACCTTCTTGAAAAATTCAAAAATTCAGAAACTTCAAAAATTCATAACCGATTCATCTTGCATTGTTTTACTTTGAAATTTCAGATTCGAGTCTCTCATAACTAGTAGTTATATCGAAAAATATAAAAAAAATAAAATAAAATAAAAACAATTTTCGACCAGAAACTTGTGATTTTTGTTCTGGATTTGTTTGAGCTCGGAAAGCTGTGAAATTCGAGCTTTAGACTTATTTTGGTGTGATCTTTCTGGGAAAAATATTGAAAAAAATCAAAAAAATCTGTGCTGTTATCGATATTTTTCAGGAACTAGGGTTTTTAGTTTTGGAAATTTGGGGATTAGGGTTTTCTAGTGCAATTGATCTATTTAGTTGCAATAATCTAATTGTTTGTGTAATTGAGATCCTTGGATTGCTTTTGCTGTGAATTGTGATTTAATTTGAAGAATTTCAGGTCATAAACCCTATTGGAGACAAGTGGTACAAAATTTGGAATTAAGTGGTACTAGGGTTTTCTAATCGACTTGATTATTTGAATTGTGTTTGAATTGAGTTTTGGTGCAGCAACCTTGGAGAAGAATTTCGACATCAAGAGCCTGCATTAAGTGGTTTGGTTTGGTTTAAGATCACTTTTCTTTTGATTCACAAATAACTTTGCTACTAATTGTTTGTTCCTCAAGTAGGTCACGAGAAGAAAGGAGTGCTCTAGGAGTTGCTCTTATTAGGCCTATTGAAGCTAGTAAAAGGCAAATCTTGTGAGATCATTAAGAGAGTAGTGGACCGCCAATCCATAGGACTTGAGTACAAACACGAGAGCACAAGTCAAAGGTATAAGCACACACACACTTGTGAGGATTTTTATCACTAACTTTTGTTCTTTTTGTAGATACAATGGGAGATAGACAAGAAGAGCAAAATCAAGGAGAGAATACAAATGCCATGTTGCAACAAATCATACGACAACTTGGTACCATGACAACAAGATTGGAGGCATTGGAAACTCGAAATCCACAAGGTCAACAAGGAGCTAATGCCGCAATCAACAATGAGGATCATCCTCCGCCACCGAGGCAAATTGCTAGAATCGATCCCATGGAGAGACTAAGGCAGCAAGAACTTGGTGGACAAGCTCACAATGAAAACATGCGTCCTAGGAGAGGAATTGAAAGAGAGGAGCCTAAGGACAACATCAAATACAAAATCCCTAAATTCAATGGGAGAGGGTCTCCAGCCGATTACTTGGAGTGGGAGTCGAAATTGGATATGTATTTTGACTACTATCCACATGCCGAGCCAAAGAAGGTACAAATTGCTACTCTTGAATTCACGGAGAATGCTTTAAATTGGTGGAATCAATTGGTGCAAACAAGAAGAAGAAACTTGGAAGGGCCGATCAACACTTGGTTGGGTCTAAAGAGTTATATGAGGAAGAGGTTTGTTCCAAGCTTTTACATTAATGGTCTTTACCAAGAGTTGCAATCTTTGAGGCAAGGAACTAGGAGTGTTGATGAATACTACTCCGAGATGATGTTGTTGATGTCAAGGGCCGAGATCGATGAAGCGCCACAAGCTACTATAGCTAGATTCTTGGCGGGATTGAATAGAGAAATTCATGATATAGTGGAGATGCAACAACACTATGAGGTTGAGGAGTTGCTTCTACATTGTTTAAAGGCCGAAAGCCAAGTAAAAAGGAATAAGAAGAGCTTTACATCATCATCAAGATCATGGAAAACTCCAATCAAGAAGGATGACAAGTCATTAAAGGAAAAGGAGTTAGCGCAAAAAGGTACCCCTAAAACCGATTCTAAATCTTCATCAAGCTCATCTTCAAAGAATCATGTCAAGTGTTTCAAGTGTCAAGGTTTTGGACACTATGCTAAAGATTGTGTGAACAAGAAAGTGTTGTTCGTGAATGACCAAGGAGAAATCGAAAGTGAAGATGAAGAGACTACTTTAGGATCTAGTGGTGATGGAGATGATGAAGGAGAAGCGCATGAAGATGGTGATGATGGTGTCGGTTTTGCACTTAAAAGTTTGGTTGCTAGGAGAACTTTGAGTGCTTATGTGAAAAACGATGTGAACAACCAAAGGGAGAACTTGTTTCATACTAGGATGTATGCGAATGGGAAGCCTAGTAGCGTGATTATCGATGGTGGGAGTTGTACAAACATAGCTAGTATTTATTTGGTGAAGGAGATGCAATTACCCACTACACAACACCCTAAACCTTATAGCTTGGGTTGGATCAACGATAAGGAGGAAATTAGGGTTAACAAACAAGTTTTAGTTTCTCTTTGTTTGGGCAGGTACAAAGGAGATGTATTGTGCGATATCTTACCCATGCAAGCATGCCATGTACTTCTTGGGCGACCATGGCAATACGACAACAAAGTTCAACATGATGGTGAGACGAACCAATATACTCTCATGTGTGGTAAGAAGCCCTTTACTTTTATTCCATTATCACCTCAAGAAGCTTTAAAAGATCAATTAAAATTGAAAGAGGAATTTACTAAGATGGAATCCGATTATAGGGCTAAAGAAAAGAATAGACATGCTAAGTTAGATGTAAATTGCGATTTAGTTGAAAAGCATGCTAGTTCTAAGAAAGTTGTTAAGGAGTGTATGTTAGCAACTAAGAATGAGATTAAAGAGGCTTTGAATGATAATTCTGTTTTGATCTTGCTTTTGCTTAAATATAAACTTGTGAGCACTAACCACTTGGAAAGCGAGCTTCCAAGCAAAATTGTTTCTCTTTTGAGTGATTATGTAGATGTGTTTCCTGAGGAGATTCCTAGTGGTTTACCACCAATTAGGGGGATTGAACATCAAATCGACTTCATCCCTGGGGCGCAAATTCCAAATAAGCCAGCTTATAGGACAAATCCTGAAGAAACAAAGGAATTGGAGAAGCAAGTTGGAGAGCTACTTCAAAAAGGGTTTGTGCGTGAGAGCCTTTCTCCATGTGCCGTTCCTGTGTTGCTTGTTCCTAAGAAAGATGGGACTTGGAGAATGTGTGTTGATTGTAGGGCAATAAACAACATCACGGTAAAGTATCGTCACCCTATTCCTAGATTAGATGATATGCTTGATGAATTGCATGGTGCTTGCTTATTTTCTAAAATTGATCTTAAGAGTGGCTATCATCAAATTCGCATGAAAGAGGGTGATGAATGGAAAACTGCCTTTAAACAAAATTAGGATTGTATGAATGGTTAGTTATGCCGTTTGGATTGACTTATGCACCTAGTACATTCATGCGATTAATGAATCATGTTTTAAGAGCTTTTATTGGCAAGTTTGTTGTTGTTTATTTTGATGATATTCTTGTGTATAGCCGAAACCTAGATGAGCATGTTAGGCATCTAAGATGTGTGTTAGATGTACTTAGGGTTGAGAAGTTGTATGCTAACCTTAAGAAGTGCACCTTTTGCACAAACAAGCTTGTTTTTCTTGGTTTTGTGGTTTCATCGCAAGGTATAGAGGTTGATGAGGAAAAGATCAAGGCAATCAAAGAATGGCCAACACCCACCAACGTTGGACAAGTAAGATCGTTTCATGGACTAGCCGGATTCTATAGGAGGTTTGTTAAGGACTTTAGCACCTTAGCCGCCCCTATTACAAGTGTTATGAAGAAGAATGCACCATTCAAGTGGGGAGATGAACAACAAGAAGCATTTGAAGCGTTGAAGGATAAACTAACTAATGCTCCTTTGCTTGTTTTACCAAACTTTAACAATACTTTTGAGATTGAATGTGATGCATCAGGGGTTGGAATTGGAGCAGTTTTAAAGCAAGGTGGGAAGCCCGTCGCATATTTTAGTGATAAATTGAATGAGGATGCATTGAATTATCCAACCTATGATAAAGAGTTGTATGCTCTTGTGAGGGCGTTGCAAACTTGGCAACACTACCTTTGGCCTAAGGAATTCGTGATTCATATGGATCATGAGAGCTTGAAGTATTTAAGTGGCCAACAAAAGCTAAACAAGAGACATGCTAAGTGGAGCGAGTTCATAGAGAGCTTTCCTTATGTTGTGCGATACAAACAAGGTAAGGAGAATGTGGTAGCCGATGCTTTATCAAGGAGGTATGTCTTACTTTCCATGCTTGATTCTAAGTTTCTTGGTTTTGAGTATATTAAGGAATTATATGCTAGTGATGTTTACTTTGGTGAAATATTTAAAGCATGTGAAAATTCTGGATTTGGAAAGTATTATAAGCATGATGGATTTTTGTTTAAGGAATCTAGATTGTGTGCCTTCTTGTTTTTTGCGCATATTGCTCTTGAGGGAATCGCATGAAGGGGGATTAATGCGTCACTTTGGAGTTGATAGAATATAAGATATATTGCATGAACACTTCTTTTGGCCTAAGATGTGACATGATGTAGGGAAGTATGTTGCTAGTTGCATTGTTTGTTTGCAAGCTAAATCTACTTCTAAACCGCATTGATTGTATACTCCCTTGCCTATTTCTAATGAACCGTGGACTCATATTAGCATGGACTTTGTGTTAGGTTTACCTCGTTCTAGGAGAGGTAAAGATTCTATCTTTGTGGTTATTGCATCATCCGTTTTTGTACATGCAATATAGTGTGCCATCTTAGAAAACCTATCAATAACCAC
>AWWV01013969.1:0-17061 GCA_001974805.1 Corchorus capsularis | reverse complement strand
AATCGTCCTAGGCATTCCATGTAGTCTAACAAATTTTCTTTTAAAGAACAAATTAGCTACATTAATGGCATCATCCGTTTTAGTACATGCAATAAAGTGAGCCATCTTAGAAAACCTATCAACAACCACAAAGATAGAATCTTTACCTCTCCTAGAACGAGGTAAACCTAACACAAAGTCCATGCTAATATGAGTCCATGGTTCATGAGGAATAGGCAAAGGAGTGTATAATCCATGCGGTTTAGATGTAGATTTAGCTTGCAAACAAACAATGCAACTAGCAACATACTTTCCTACATCATGTCGCATCTTAGGCCAAAAAAAGTGTTCATGCAATATATCATATGTCCTATCAACTCCAAAGTGACCCATTAAACCCCCTTCATGCGATTCCCTCAAGAGCAATATGCGCAAAGAGCAAGAAGGCACACACGAATCGTAGATTCCTTAAACAAAAATCCATCATGCTTATAATACTTTCCAAATCCAGAATTTTCACATGCTTTAAATATTTCTCTAAAATAAACATCACTAGCATATAATTCCTTAATATACTCAAAACCAAGAAACTTAGAATCAAGCATGGAAAGTAAGACATACCTCCTTGATAACGCATCGGCTACCACATTCTCCTTACCTTGTTTGTATCGCACAACATAAGGAAAGCTCTCGATGAACTCACTCCACTTAGCATGCCTCTTGTTTAGCTTTTGTTGGCCTCTTAAATACTTCAAGCTCTCATGATCCGTATGAATCACGAATTCCTTAGGCCAAAGGTAGTGTTGCCAAGTTTGCAACGCCCTCACAAGAGCATACAACTCTTTATCATAGGTTGGATAGTTCAATGCAGCCCCATTCAATTTCTCACTAAAGTATGCGACGGGCTTCCCACCTTGCATTAAAACAGCTCCAATTCCAACCCCTGATGCATCACATTCAATCTCAAAAGTATTGTTAAAGTTAGGTAAAACAAGCAAAGGAGCATTAGTTAGTTTGTCCTTCAACGTCTCAAATGCTTCTTGTTGTTCTTTTTCCCACTTGAATGGTGCATTCTTCTTCATCACACTTGTAATAGGTGCGGCTAAGGTGCTAAAGTCCTTAACAAACCTCCTATAGAATCCGGCTAGTCCATGAAAAGATCTTACTTGTCCAACGTTTGTTGGTGTTGGCCAATCTTTGATTGCTTTGATCTTTTCCTCATCAACCTCTATACCTTGCGATGACAGCACAAAACCAAGAAAAACAAGCTTGTTTGTGCAAAAGGTGCACTTCTTAAGGTTAGCATACAATTTCTCAACCCTAAGTACATCTAACACACATCTTAGATGCCTAACATGCTCATCTAGGTCTCGGCTATACCAAGTATATCATCAAAATAAACAACAACAAACTTGCCAATAAAAGCTCTTAAAACATGATTCATTAATCGCATGAATGTACTAGATGCATTAGTCAATCCAAAAGGCATAACTAACCATTCATACAACCCTAATTTAGTTTTAAAGGCAGTTTTCCATTCGTCACCCTCTTTCATGCGAATTTGATGATAGCCACTCTTAAGATCAATTTTAGAAAATAAGCAAGCACCATTCAACTCATCAAGCATATCATCTAATATAGGAATAGGGTGACGATACTTTACCGTGATGTTGTTTACTGCCCTACAATCGACACACATTCTCCAAGTCCCATCTTTCTTAGGAACAAGCAACACAGGAACGACACATGGAGAAAGGCTCTCTCGCACAAAACCCTTTTGAAGTAGCTCACCAACTTGCTTCTCCAATTCCTTTGTTTCATTAGGATTTGTCCTATAAGCTGGCTTATTTGGAATTTGCGCTCCAGGGATGAAGTCGATTTGATGTTCAATCCCCCTAATTGGTGGTAAACCACTAGGAATCTCCTCAGGAAATACATCTACATAATCACTCAAAAGAGAAACAATATTGCTTGGAAGCTCGCTTTCCAAGTGGTTAGTGCTCACAAGTGTATATTTAAGCAAAAGCAAGATCAAAACAGAATTATCATTCAAGGCTTCTTTAATCTCACTCTTAGTAGCTAACATACACTCCTTATTAACCCTTTTAGAACTAGCATGCTTGACTATATCGCAATTCTTATCTAAATTAGCATGATTAGTCTTCTCTTTAGCCCTAAATTCCGAATCTAGCTTAGCAAAATCCTCTTTCAATTTCAATTGATCTTTTAAAGCCTCTTGAGGTGATAACGGAATAAAAGTAAAGGGCTTCTTACCACACATGAGAGTATATTGGTTCGTCTCACCATCATGTTGAACTTTGTTGTCATATTGCCATGGTCGTCCAAGTAGTACATGGCATGCTTGCATGGGTAAGATATCGCACAATACATCTCCTTTGTACCTGCCCAAACAAAGAGAAACTAAAACTTGTTTGTTAACCCTAATTTCCTCCTTATCGTTGATCCAACCCAAACTATAAGGTTTAGGGTGTTTTGTAGTGGGTAATTGCATCTCCTTCACCAAATAAACACTAGCTATGTTTGTACAACTTCCACCATCAATAATCACACTACTAGGCTTCCCATTCGCATACATCCTAGTATGAAACAAGTTTTCCCTTTGGTTGTTCACATCATCTTTCACATAAGCACTCAAAGTTCTCCTAGCAACTAAACTTCTAAGTGCAAAACCGTCACCATCATCACTATCATCATGCGCATCTTCTTCTTCATCATCTCCATCACCACTTGATCCAAGCGCAATATATTCATCTTCACTTACAATCTCGCCATTGTCATTAGTAAGCATTGACTTTCTTGTTAACGCAATCTCTTGCAAAGTGTCCATATCCTTGACACTTGAAACACTTTACATAGCTTTTAGAAGATGAGCTAGTTGAAGATTTAGAATCGGCTTTAGGGGTACCTTTTTGCGCTAACTCCTTTTCCTTTGATGACTTGTCATCCTTCTTGATTGGAGTTTTCCATGAGCTTGATGATGATGTAAAGCTCTTCTTATTCCTTTTTACTTGGCTTTCGGCCTTTCAAAGCATGTTGAAGCAACTCCTCAACCTCATAGTGTTGTTGCATCTCCACTATATCATGGATTTCTCTATTCAATCCCGCCAAGAATCTAGCTATTGTGGTTTGTGGAGCTTCATCGATCTCGGCCCTTGACATCAACAACATCATCTCGGAGTAGTATTCATCAACACTCCTAGTTCCTTGCCTCAAAGATTGCAACTCTTGGTAGAGACCATTAGTGTAAAAGTTTGGAACAAACCTCTTCCGCATGTAACTCTTTAGACCCAACCAAGTGTTGATCGGCCCTTCCAAGTTTCTTCTCCTTGTTTGCACCAATTGATTCCACCAATTTAAAGCATTCTCCGTGAATTCAAGAGTAGCAATTTGTACCTTCTTTGGCTCGGCATGTGGATAGTAGTCAAAATACATATCCAATTTCGACTCCCACTCCAAGTAATCGGCTGGAGACCCTCTCCCATTGAATTTAGGGATTTTGTATTTGATGTTGTCCTTAGGCTCCTCTCTTTCAATTCCTCTTCTAGGCCGCATATTTTCATTGTGGGCTTGCCCACCAAGTTCTTGTTGCCTTAGTCTCTCCATGGGATCGATTCTAGCAATTTGCCTTGGTGGTGGAGGATGATCCTCTTCATTGTTGCGTGCGACATTAGCTCTTTGAGGAGGTTGAGCTTGTCGAATTTGACCATCTCTTACTTGTTGGACTTCATTGGTCAAAGCATCGAATCTAGTATTCATATTGTCAAAACGTTGCATTAGAGCTTGCAACATAGCAGCCACGTTTGGTTGCTCTTGTTCTTCTTCCATAAGACCTACAAAAAGAACAAAAATTAGTAGTAAAAATCCTCACAAGTGTGTGTGTGCTTATACCTTTGACTTGTGCTCTCGTGTTTGTACTCAAGTCCTATGGATTGGCGGTCCACTACTCTCTTAATGTTCTCACAAGATTTGCCTTTTACTAGCTTCAATAGGTCTAATAAGAGCAACTCCTTGAGCACTCCTTCCTTCTTGTGACCTACTTGAGGAACAAACAATTAGTAGCAAAGTTATTTGTGAATCAAAAGAAAAGTGATCTTAAACCAAACCAAACCACTTAATGCAGGCTTCTTATGTCGAAATTCTTCTCCAAAGTTGCTGCACAAAAACTCAATTC
Organism: Corchorus capsularis; assembly: GCA_001974805.1. Lineage (NCBI taxonomy): Eukaryota > Viridiplantae > Streptophyta > Magnoliopsida > Malvales > Malvaceae > Corchorus > Corchorus capsularis. Next base: position 12,890 of record AWWV01013969.1, on the reverse strand, counting down.
AAGCACAATCACAATATCAATCGATTAGCATAAACCCTAGTACCACTTGTCTCCTATTTTATACCACTTGAATCCAATAGGGTTTGTAACCTGAAATTCTCCAAATCAAATCACAATTAACAGCAAAAGCAATCCAAGGATCCAATTACACAGACAATTAGGATTAGTTGCAACTAAAAAGATCAATTGCACAAGAAAACCCTAATCCCTAAATTTCCCAAACTAAGAACCCTAGTTCCTGAAACAAAGGATCGTGTGGCCGGTTGTGGCCGGGCATGGCCGAGTCGTTTGGCCGGTTGTAGCCGGCCATGTCCATGTCGCGTGGCCGATGATGGCCGGACATGTCCATGTCGCGTGGCCGGTGTTGCGCGGCTTCTCCAAGCGATGGCCGATCACTTGTGCCTCCATCTCCATGCTCCTCCAAGCTAGCATCGATGATATCTTCATGATCTCCATTGGCTCTAATGTGTTCTTCTAAGCCATGATAAGCCCTTGGCGCATCAGTAGGTACGTACAATGGAAGGACAGCAAAATCAAGCCAATGATTGGGCAACCAGGGTTAAAAATTTTGTGCAACGAATGTATAATCTTCCCCCAAGATTTAATCAAAGTATGGATTACTTCGATAATGATGTTAGTTTGACCAGGAAGAGCTATACATCATCTAGTAGCTCATGGGAACCTTCTTACAACAAAGATTTGAGGACAAATCTTCTTCAAGGGGGAGGGAATGATGCGCCCAGGACTTATTATGGACTTGAAGACAAGCATGGAGAGCATGGAAAGGATGATCAAGGGCTGCAAGGAAGCGTGGACAAGCTTAACGGAGAGGATGGAATTGCAATTCACCAAGAAGATGACATTGAGATGCCATTTGATCCTTTGAAGATGCCATTAGGTCCGATGACAAGAGCAAGAGCTAAGAGATTCAAGGATTCACTCATGGGCCTTGTTCGAACTCATCTTGAAGACTTGAAGACCATTGAAGTTCAATTGAAGAGCTTTGGTGATGATTCGGGCAAAAATTACAAATCAATTACAAGTTCATCACTTTGCTTGCTACTTATTCTAAATGGCCGAATTGACATCATAGCATCAGCCCATTAGCTTTAATTTGCTTTGTTTAGGCTTAATTCTATCTTAAATTAGCTTATTTTTAAGTTTGGACCTTATTTGGATTGGGCCTTGGTTGACTAAGTCCAATCCTTGTTTAATTATGTCTTTATTTCCTTTTCCTAGTTGGGTTTGGACTAGTTTTTCCCTTGCCCTTATATTTGGACGAAAATTAGGAGTTATTTTAGGATTTTGGTTGACCCTATCACTATATAAGGCCAACAATATCTCTTGTAAAAGTTGAAGTTGAGTTGATTATTAAAGTTGAGGATTATTTTCCCAAATTGATTATCTTAGCTTCATTGTTCTAGTTTGAGCAAACTTAGGGTTCTTCAATCTTGTAGAGTCCTAGCAAACAATTAAGTTGTGATTGCTTGGTTGTTTGTGAATCTTGTGATCTTAGGTGTTCAAGTGCAGGTCGACTTGGAGGTCTAATGCCGACGAACGAAGGAAGATTTATCAAGTGAAGATTGTCGACATACACATCTAGAATTTTGGTGATTCAAGTTGATCTTAGGCGGGTTTCTAAGGTGGATTTGGACCAATTACAACTAGATTCATATCAACAACTCTAGTTCCTACAAAATTACTCAAAAAAGACACAATATTGCTTGGTATATCTCCAGCCAAGTTGTTAGTACCCATTAGTGTATTTCGAAACAAAGGTAAGATCAAGTCAGAATTATCATGCAAAGCACTCTTAATCTCACTTTTAGTTGCTAACATACATTCTTTAACAACTTTCTTAAAAGTCTCTTTCTTTTCACCCAAAACAGAATTATTTGCAATGCCATCAACCAAAACAGAATTATTTGCAATGCTATGATCAACCAAAACAGATTTGTTTTCATCACAATTGGTATCAATTGATACGAATCTAGTTGTAATTGGTCCAAATCCACCTTAGGGACCCGCCTAAGATCAACATGAATCACCGAACTTCTAGATGTGTATGTCGACAATCTTCACTTGATAAATCTTCCTTCGTTCGTTGGCCTTAGACCCCCAAGTCGACCTGCACTTGAACACCTAAGATCACAAGATTCACAAACAATTAAGCAATCAGAACCTAATTGCTTTCTAGGACTCTACAAGATGAAGAACCCTAAGTTTGCTCAAACTAGAACAATGAAGCTAAGATAATCAATTTGGGAAAATAATCCTCAACTTTATTAATCTACTCAACTTCACTTTTACAAGAGATATTGGTGGCCTTATATGATATGGTCAACCAAAATCCTAAAATAATTCCTAATTTTCGCCCAAATATAAGGGCTAGGGAAAAACTAGTCCAAACCCAACTAGGAAAAGGAAATAAGGACATAATTAAACAAAGATTGGACTTAGTCAACCAAGGCCCAATCCAAATAAGGTCCAAACATAAAAATAAGCTAATCTAAGATAGAATTAAACCCAAACAAAGATAACTAATGATAATGGGCTCATGCCATGATGTCAATCTGGCCATCTAGAATCAATAGCAAGCAAAGTAATGAACTTGTAATTGATTTGTAATTTCTTGCCCAAATCATCACCAAAGCTCTTCAATTGAACTTCAATGGTCTTCAAGTCTTCAAGATGAGTTCGAACAAGGCCCATGAGTGCATCCTTGAATCTCTTAGCTCTTGCTCTTGTCAACGGACCTAATGGCATCTTCAAAGAATCAAATGGCTTCTTAATGGCATCTTCTTGGTGAATTGCGATTCCATTCTCTCCTTTAAGCTTGTCCACGCTTTTTTGCAGCCCTTGATCATCCTTTCCATGCTCTCCATGCTTGTCTTCAAGTCCATAGTAAGTCCTTGGCGCATCATTCCCTCCATGATAAGCCTTGGGCGCATCAATTAGGCTTTGGCATTGTGTAATTCGGCCTTTTGGGCCTTTATTCTATCTTAGCTTAGTTATTTATTTAAACTAGAAGACATTGGGTTGGGCCTTGTTTGACTAAGTCCAATCCTTACTTAATTATGTAATGTTATTTACTTTTCCTAGTAGGATAAGGAGTAGGCTATTTGCTTGTTCCTTCCTTTATGATTATACCGCCCTTATGGCTTTAGGATTAGGGAGAGGTGCGTTCCCCACAACTATATGAAGGGACCAACCCCCTCTTGTAAACAAAAGTCAAGTTAATCAATAAAGTTGAGAGGTTTATACCCATATCGATTTCTTTGGCTTCATTGCTCTAGTTTGAGCAAACTTAGGGTTCTTCTTCTTGTAGAGTCTTATCAAGCAATTAGGTTGAGATAACTTAGTTGTTTGTGAATTTTGTGATCTTGAGAATTCAATTGCAGGTCTAATTGAGTGCTTAAGGCCGACGAAAGAGGAAGAATAGCCTTGTGAAGGTCATCGACATACAAGTCTAGGAGTTGAAGAAGTTCAAGTCGACTTTGGTGGATACTCAAAGGGTGGATTTGAATCTAATATAACTAGATTCGTATCAATTGGTAATCAGAGCATAGGTTCCCATATTCAATCGGTAAATCTATACTTCTATACATCATTCATCATGTTTTCATCCATCAAACTTCATCTTGTTCTTATCGCACCATATAGTTCCAAAAATTCAGAAACTTTGAAAATTTATAGCCGATTCATCTTACATCTTTTTGCTTTGAAAGTTCAGATTTAAGTCCCTTATAACTAGTAGTTATATCGAAAAATATAAAAAAAAAATTAAAAAAAAATTAAAAAAATTTCGACCAGAAAGTTGTGATTTTTGTTTTGGATTCGTTTGAGCTCGGAAAGCTGTGAAATTTGAGCTTTAGACTTATTTTGGTGTGATCTTTGTGGGAAAAATATTGAAAAAAAATAAAAAAAACTGTGCTGTTATCGATTTTTTTCCAGGAACTTGGGTTTTAGTTTGGGAAATTTGGGGATAAGGGTTTTCTTGTGCAATCGAACTATTTAGTTGCAATTAGCCCTAATTGTTTGTGTAATTAAGATCCTTGGGTTGCTTTTGCTGTGAATTGAGATTTGATTTGAAGAATTTCCGGTTACAATCCCTATTGGATTCAAGTGGTACAAAATAGGAGACAAGTGGTACTAGGGTTTATAAGAATCGACTTGATATTGGGATTTGTGCTTGAATTGAGTTTTTGTGCAGCAACTTTGGAGAAGAATTTCGACATAAGGAGCCTGCATTAAGTGGTTTGGTTTGGTTTAAGATCACTTTTCTTTTGATTCACAAATAACTTTGCTACTAATTGTTTGTTCCTCAAGTAGGTCACGAGAAGAAAGGAGTGCTCATTAGGCCTATTGAAGCTAGTAAAAGGCAAATCTTGTGAGATCATTAAGAGAGTAGTGGACCGCCAATCCATAGGACTTGAGTACAAGCACAAGAGCACAAGTCAAAGGTATAAGCACACACACACTTGTGAGGATTTTTACTACTAATCTTTGTTCTTCTTTTAGGTATTATTGAAGGAGAACAAGAACAAGCCAACGTGGCTGCTATGTTGCAAGCTCTAATGCAACGTTTGGACAATATGGATACTAAATTCGATGCCTTGGCCGATGATGTCCAACAAGTAAAGGATGGCCAAAATCAACAAGCTCAACCACCTCAACAAAGGGCTAATGCCGCACAAAACAATGAGAGGATTCAGCTTCCACCACCGAGGCAAATTGCTAGAATCGACCCCATGGAAAGATTGAGGCAACAAGAGCTTGGAGGCCAAGCAATCAATGAGAATTTGCGGCCTATGAGGGGAATCGAAAGAGAAGAGATTAAAGACAACATCAAATACAAGATCCCTAAATTCAATGGGAGAGGGTCTCCATCCGATTATTTGGAGTGGGAATCAAAATTGGATATGTACTTCGATTACTATCCTCATACTCAGGCAAAGAAGGTACAAATTGCTACTCTTGAATTCACGGAGAATGCTTTGAATTGGTGGAATCAATTAGTGCAAGCAAGATGAAGAAATTTGGAAAGACCTATTAATACATGGTTGTCGTTAAAAAGCCTTATGAGGAAGAGGTTTGTTCAAGCTTTTACACTAATGGTCTCTACCAAGAGTTGCAATCTTTGAGGCAAGGAACTAGGAGTGTTGATGAATACTACTCCGAGATGATGTTGTTAATGTCTAGGGCGAGGTTGATGAAGCTCCACAAGCTACTATAGCTAGGTTTATGGCGGGATTGAATAGAGAAATTCATGATATTGTGGAGATGCAACAACACTATGATGTTGAGGAATTACTTCAACATGCTTTGAAGGCCGAGAGTCAAGTAAAAAGGAATAAGAAGACCTTTTCATCATCATCAAGCTCATGGAAAACTCCAATCAAGAAGGATGACAAGTCATCAAAAGAAAAGGAGTCTGCGCAAAAGGGTGTTACCCCTAAAACTGATTCTAAGTCTTCATAAAGTTCATCTTCTAAGAACTATGTAAAGTGTTTCAAGTGTCAAGGATATGGACACTTTGCAAGGGATTGCGTTAACAAGAAAGTCATGCTTACTAATGACAATGGTGAAATCGTAAGTGAAGATGAAGATATTGCACTTGGATCAAGTGGAGATGGAGATGATGAAGTAGAGGTACAAACCGATGATGATGATAGTGAAGGTTCAACACCGGCACTCTTGAATTTAGTTGCAAGGAGAACTTTAAGTGCCTATGTTAAAGGAGATGTGCAAAATCAAAGGGAGAATTTGTTTCATACTAGGATGTATGCAAATGGGAAGCCTAGTAGTGTGATCATTGATGGAGCAAATTGCACAAATATAGCTAGTGATGCGCCCAAGGCTTATCATGGAAGGAATTATGCGCCAAGGACTTATTAAGGACTTGAAGACAAGCATGGAGAGCATGGAAAGGACGTGCAAGGGCTGCAAGGAAGCATGGAGATGAATGAAGATCATAGAGATATCGTTGAGCATGTTCCAAGCACCAAAAAGATGCTATTCGATCCGTTGAAGATGCCTAATAGTCCGATGACAAGAGCAAGAGCTAAGAGATTCAAGGATGCACTCATGGGCCTTGTTCGAACCCATCTTGAAGACTTGAAGACCATTGAAGTTCAATTGAAGAGCTTTGGTGATGATTTGGGCAAGAAATTACAAATCAATTACAAGTTCATTACTTTGCTTGCTATTGATTCTAGATGGCCGGATTGACATATGGCATGAGCGCATTATCATTAGTTATCTTTGTTTGGGCTTAATTCTATCTTAGATTAGCTTATTTTTAAGTTTGGACCTTATTTGGATTGGGCCTTGGTTGACTAAGTCCAATCCTTGTTTAATTATGTCTTTATTTCCTTTTCCTAGTTGGGCAAGGACTAGTTTTTCCCTAGCCCTTATATTTGGACGAAAATTAGGATTTATTTTAGGATTTTGGTTGACCCTATCACTATATAAGGCCACCAATATCTCTTGTAAAAGTTGAAGTCAAGTTAATCAATAAAGTTGAGAGGTTTATACCCAAATCGATTTCTTTGGCTTCATTGTTCTAGTTTGAGCAAACTTAGGGTTCTTCAATCTTGTAGAGTCCTAGCAAACAATTAGGTTGTGATTGCTTAATTGTTTGTGAATCTTGTGATCTTGAGAATTCAATTGCAGGTCTAATTGAGTGCTTAAGGCCGACGAAAGAGGAGGAATAGCCTTGTGAAGGTCATCGACATACAAGTCTAGAAGTTGAAGAAGTTCAAGTCGACTTTGGTGGATATTCAAAGGGTGGATTTGGACCGGTATACAACTAAATTCGTATCAATTGGTAATCAGAGCATAGGTTGTCATCTTCGATCGGTAAATCTATCCTTCTTTTCATCATTCATCAAGTTTTCATCCATCAAACTTCATCTTGTTCTTATCGCACCATATAGTTCCAAAAATTCAGAAACTTTGAAAATTCATAGCTGATTCATCTTACATCTTTTTGCTTTGAAATTTCAGATTTGAGTCCCTTATAACTAGTAGTTATATCGAGAAATATAAAAAAAATAAAAAATAAAAAAATTCGGCCAGAAACTTGTGATTTTTGTTTTGGATTCGTTTGAGCTCGGAAAGCTGTGAAATTTGAGCTTTAAACTTCTTTTGGTGTGATCTTTCTGGGAAAAATATTGAAAAAAATCAAAAAAATCAGTGCTGTTATCGATTTTTTCCAGAAACTAGGGTTTTTAGTTTGGGAAATTTGGGAATTAGGGTTTTTTGTGCAATTGTTCAATTGGTTGCAACTAACTCTAATTGATTATGTAATTGGATTTCTTGGGTTGCTTTTTCTGTGAATTGTGATTTGATTTGAAGAATTTCAGGTTACAAACCCTATTGGATTCAAGTGGTACAAAATAGTTAACAAGTGGTACTAGGGTTTAAGCTAACCGATTTGATATTGTGATTTGTGCTTGAATTGAGTTTTTCTGCAGCAACTTCGGAGAAGAATTTCGACATAAGGAGCCTGCATTAAGTGGTTTGGTTTGGTTTAAGATCACTTTTCTTTTGATTCACAATAATTTTGCTACTAATTGTTTGTTCCTCAAGTAGGTCACGAGAAGAAAGGAGTGCTCTAGGAGTTGCTCTTACTAGGCCTATTGCAAGCTGGAAAGAGGCATAATCTTGTGAGATTATTAAGAGAGTAGTGGACCGCCAATCCATAGGACTTGAGTACAAACACGAGAGCACAAGTCAAAGGTATAAGCACATACACACTTGTGTGGATTTTTACTACTAATTTTTGTTCTTTGTGTAGGTACCATGGAAAATCAACAAGCAAACACTAATGCCATGTTACAACAAATACTTAAACAACTTGGCACCATGTGTATTAGTTTGGGTGATAGGAGAACTTAGAGAGCCTATGTGAAAGGGGATGTTCATAGGGAGAATTTGTTTCACACTAGGATGTATGCGAATGGGAAGCCTAGTAGTGTGATTATAGATGGGAAGAGTTGTAAAAACATAGTTAGTGATTATTTGGTGAAAGAGTTACAACTACCTACTTCTAATCATCCTAAACCCTATAGCTTAGGTTGTTTCAATGATGAAGAAGAAATTAGTGTTGACAAACAAGTTTTAGTTTCTCTTTCTTTGGGCAGGTACAAGGGAGATGTTTTGTGTGATGTCTTACCCATGCAAGCATGCCATGTACTAGTTGGTCAACCTTGGCAATATGACAACAAAGTTCAACATGATGGTGAGACGAACCAATATACTCTCATGTGTGGTAAGAAGCCATTTACTTTAATTCCTTTATCACTTCAAGATGCCTTAAAAGATGAAATTAAAGTGAGAGATGATTTTGCTAAATTGGATGCTGAATTTAGGGCCAAAGAAAAGAGTAAATTTGAACCTAAAATAGATGATTGTTTTGATGATAAAACAACCTTAGTTGAAAAGAGTCTTTTAGATGTTGTTTGCGATGATACTAAACCTAATTTGAGTGTTGTTTGGAATGACACTAGATCTGTTTTAACTGTTGTTTGTGATGATACTAAATCTGTTTTGGATGCTAATTGTGATGAAAACAAATCTGTTTTGGTTGATCATAGCATTGCAAATAATTCTGTTTTGGTTGATCATAGCATTAAAAATAATTTTGTTCTTGTTGAAAAGAAAGAGATTTCTAAGGAAGTTGTTAAAGAGTGTACGTTAGCAACTAAAACTGAGATTAAGAGTGCTTTGCATGATAATTCTGATTTGATCTTACCTTTGTTTCGAAATACACTAATGGGTACTAACAACTTGGCTGGAGATATTCCAAGCAATATTGTGTCTCTTTTGAGTAATTTTGTAGGAATTGGAGTTGTTTTGATGCAAGGAGAGAAGCCCGTAGCTTACTTTTGTGGGAAAATTCCTAGTGGATTTCCACCCATTAAAGAGATTGAGCATGTTCCAAGCACCAAAAAGATGCTATTCGATCCATTGAAGATGCCTAATAGTCCGATGACAAGAGCAAGAGCTAAGAGATTCAAGGATGCACTCATGGGCCTTGTTCGAACCCATCTTGAAGACTTGAAGACCATTGAAGTTCAATTGAAGAGCTTTGGTGATGATTTGGGCAAGAAATTACAAATCAATTACAAATTCATTACTTTGCTTGCTATTGATTCTAGATGGCCGGATTGACATATGTCATGAGCCCATTATCATTAGTTATCTTTGTTTGGGCTTAATTCTATCTTAGATTAGCTTATTTTTAAGTTTGGACCTTATTTGGATTGGGCCTTGGTTGACTAAGTCCAATCCTTGTTTAATTATGTCTTTATTTCCTTTTCCTAGTTGGGCAAGGACTAGTTTTTCCCTAGCCCTTATATTTGGACGAAAATTAGGATTTATTTTAGGATTTTGGTTGACCCTATCACTATATAAGGCCACCAATATCTCTTGTAAAAGTTGAAGTCAAGTTAATCAATAAAGTTGAGAGGTTTATACCCAAATCGATTTCTTACGCTTCATTGTTCTAGTTTGAGCAAACTTAGGGTTCTTCAATCTTGTAGAGTCCTAGCAAACAATTAGGTTGTGATTGCTTAATTGTTTGTGAATCTTGTGATCTTAGGTGTTCAATTGCAGGTCGAATTGGAGGTATAAGGCCGACGAACGAAGGAAGATTTATCAAGTGAAGATTGTCGACATACTCATCTAGAAGTTTGGTGATTCAAGTTGATAATAGGCGGGTCTCTAAGGAGGATTTGGACCGGTATACAACTAGATTCGTATCAGCTAGTGTGTATTTGGTGAAGGAGCTTGCGTTATCCACCACTAAACACCCTAAACCCTATAGATTAAGGTTAACAAACAGGTTTTAGTTTCTCTTTCTTTGGGTAGGTACAATGGTGAGGTGCTTTGTGATGTACTACTGATGCAAGCATGTCATGTTCTACTTGGACGTCCATGGCAATATGAGAACAAGGTCGATCATGATGGTGAAACAAATAAATATTCCTTTATGTGTGGTAAGCGTCCTATTACCTTGATTCCTTTATCACCTCAAGAAGCTTTAAAAGATCAATCGAAATTGAAAGAGGAATTTGCTAAGATGGAATCTGATTTTAGGACTAAAGAAAAGACTAAACATGCTAATTTGAATTGCGTTGAAGGCAAAACTGATTTGGTTGATAAGCATGCTAGTTCTAGGAAAGTTGCTAAGGAGTGTATGTTAGTTACTAAGAGTGAGATTAAAGAGGCTTTACATGATAATTCTGTTTTGATCTTACTTTTGCTTAAGAATACACTTGTTGGTACTAATGACTTGGAAAGAGAGCTTCGAAGCAATATTGTTTCTCTTTTGAGTGATTATGTAGATGTGTTTCCAGAGGAGATTCCTAGTGGGTTGCCGCCGATAAGGGGAATTGAGCATCAAATTGATTTCATCCCTGGAGCGCAAATACCAAATAAGCCAGCTTATAGGACTAATCCTGACGAAACAAAGGAATTAGAGAAGCAAGTTGGAGAGCTACTTAAAAAGGGCTTTGTGCGTGAAAGTCTTTTCCATGTGCTGTTCCTGTTTTGCTTGTTCCTAAGAAAGATGGGACTTGGAGAATGTGTGTTGATTGTAGGGCAATAAACAACATACGTTAAAGTATCGTCACCCTATTCCTAGATTAGATGATATGCTAGATGAATTGCATGGTGCTTGTTTATTTTTTAAGATTCATCTTAAGAGTGGCTATCATCAAATTCGCATGAAAGAGGGTGATGAATGGAAAACTGCCTTTAAAACTAAATTAGGGTTGTATGAATGGTTAGTTATGCCTTTTGGATTGACTAATGCACCTAGTACATTCATGCGATTAATGAATCAAGTTTTAAGAGGTTTTATTGGCAAGTTTGTTGTTGTTTATTTTGATGATATACTTGTGTATAGACGAAACCTAGATGAGCATGTTACGCATCTAAGATGTGTGTTAGATGTACTTAGAGTTGAGAAATTATATGCTAACCTTAATAAGTGCACCTTTTGCACAAACAAGCTTGTTTTTCTTGGTTTTGTGGTTTCATCACAAGGTATAGAGGTTGATGAGGAAAAGGTCAAGGCAATCAAAGATTGGCCAACACCCACCAACGTTGGACAAGTGAGATCTTTTCATGGACTAGCCGGATTCTACAGGAGGTTTGTTAAGGACTTTAGCACCTTAGCCGCCCCTATTACAAGTGTTATGAAGAAGAATGCACCATTCAAGTGGGGAGATGAACAACAAGAAGCATTTGAGACGTTGAAGGAAAAACTAATTAATGCTTCCTTGCTTGTTTTACCTAACATTAACAATACTTTTGAGATTAAATGTGATGCATCAGGGGTTGGAATTGGAGCTGTTTTGATGCAAGGTGGGAAGCCCGTCGCATACTTTAGTGAGAAATTGAATGGGGCTGCATTGAACTATACAACCTATGACAAAGAGTTGTATGCTCTTGTGAGGGCGTTGCAAACTGGGCAACACTACCTTTGGCCTAAGGAATTCGTGATTCATACGGATCATGAGTGTTTAAAGTATTTAAGAGGCCAACAAAAGTTGAACAAAAGTGATGCGCCAAGGGCTTATCATGGCTTAGAAGAACACATTGGAGCCAATGAAGATCATGTAGATGTCATCGATGCTAGCTTGGAGGAGCATGGAGATGGAGGCACAAGTGACCGGCCATTGCTTGGAGAAGCCGCGCAACACCGACCACAAGACCGGCCACGCGACATGGACATGTCCGGCCACCCGACATGGACATGTCCGGCTACAACCGGCCAAACGACTCGGCCATGCCCGGCCACAACCGGCCACACGATCCTTTGTCTATGCCGTTGGGTCCAATGACAAGGGCTCAGGCTAAAAGGTTTAAGGAAGCTTTGGTGGGCTTTATAAGATCTCATCTTGAAGAATTGAAGACCATTGAAGACTCATTGGGCTGATTTGAAGATCACACAACAAGGAATATTCCAAACGATTCCATGTTGTGCACCATGTTATCCATCGATGAACATTAGGCTTAATATTGTGTAATTCGGTCATGGGCCTTTATTCTATCTTAGATTAATTATTTAATTAGTTTAGAAGACATTGGGTTGGGCCTTGTTTGACTAAGTCCAATCCTTGCTTAATTAAGTTATGCATTTACTTTTCCTAGTAGGACAAGGAGTAGGCTATTTCCTTGTTCCTTCCTTTATGTAATGTTTTCCTTTTAGATTTAGGAGAAGGGTTATGCGTCCCCTACTACTATATAAAGGGACCATCCCCCTCTTGTAAACAAAAAAGCTAAGTTAATCAATAAAGTTGAGAGGTTTATACCCATATCGATTTCTTTGGCTTCATTGTTCTAGTTTGAGCAAACTTAGGGTTCTTCATCTTGTAGAGTCCTAGCAAGCAATTAGGTTGAGATAACTTAGTTGTTTGTGAATCTTGTGATCTTGAGAATTCAATTGCAGGTCTAATTGAGTGCTTAAGGCCGACGAAAGAGGAGGGATAGCTTTGTGAAGATCATCGACATACAAGTCTAGGAGTTGAAGAAGTTCAAGTCGACTTTAGTGGATATTCAAATGTTGGATTTGAATCTAATACAACTAGATTCGTATCAATTGGTAATCAGAGCATAGGTTGTCATCTTCAATCGGTAAATCTATCCTTCTATACATCAATCATCACGTTTTCATCCATCACAACACACCCAAACACTCATCGCACCACCTTCTTGAAAAATTTAAAAATTTAGAAACTTTAAAAATTCATAGCCGATTCATCCTGCATCGTCTTACTTTGAAATTTCAGATTTGAGTCTCTCATAACTAGTAGTTATATCGAAAAATATAAAAAAAATAAAAGAAAATAAAAAAAAATTTTACGACCAGAAATTTG
>AWWV01013968.1:0-40625 GCA_001974805.1 Corchorus capsularis | reverse complement strand
GGAACTAGGGTTCTTAGTTTGGGAAATTTGGGGATTAGGGTTTTCTTGTGCAATTGATCTATTTAGTTGCAACTAATCCTAATTGTCTGTGTAATTGGATCCTTGGATTGCTTTTGCTGTTAATTGTGATTTGATTTGGAGAATTTCAGGTTACAAACCCTATTGGATTCAAGTGGTATAAAATAGGAGACAAGTGGTACTAGGGTTTATGCTAATCGACTGATATTGTGATCGTGCTTGAATTGAGTTTTTGTGCAGCAACTTTGGAGAAGAATTTCGACATATGAGCCTGCATTAAGTGGTTTGGTTTGGTTTAAGATCACTTTTCTTTTGATTCACAAATAACTTTGCTACTAATTGTTTGTTCCTCAAGTAGGTCACGAGAAGAAAGGAGTGCTCTAGGAGTTGCTCTTATTAGACCTATTGAAGCTAGTAAAAGGCAAATCTTGTGAGATCATTAAGAGAGTAGTGGACCGCCAATCCATAGGACTTGAGTACAAACACGAGAGCACAAGTCAAAGGTATAAGCACACACAGACTTGTGAGGATTTTTACTACTAATTTTTGTTCATTTTGTAGGTATAATGGAAGAAGAACAAGAGCAACCAAACGTGGCTGCTATGTTGCAAGCTCTAATGCAACGTTTTGACAATATGAATACTAGATTCGATGCTTTGACCAATGAAGTCCAACAAGTAAGAGATGGTCAAAATCGACAAGCTCAACCTCCTCAAAGAGCTAATGTCGCACGCAACAATGAAGAGGATCATCCTCCGCCACCGAGGCAAATTGCTAGAATCGATCCCATGGAGAGACTAAGGCAGCAAGAACTTGGTGGGCAAGCTCACAATGAAAATATGCGGCCTAGAAGAGGAATTGAAAGAGAGGAGCCTAAGGACAAGATCAAATACAAAATCCCTAAATTCAATGGGAGAAGGTCTCCAGCCGATTACTTGGAGTGGGAGTCGAAATTGGATATGTATTTTGACTACTATCCACATGCCGAGCCAAAGAAGGTACAAATTGCTACTCTTGAATTCACGGAGAATGCTTTAAATTGGTGGAATCAATTGGTGCAAACAAGAAGAAGAAACTTGGAAGGGCCGATCAACACTTGGTTGGGTCTAAAGAGTTATATGATGAAGAGGTTTGTTCCAAGCTTTTACACTAATGGTCTTTAACAAGAGTTGCAATCTTTGAGACAAGGAACTAGGAGTGTTGATGAATACTACTCCGAGATGATGTTGTTGATGTCAAGGGCCGAGATCGATGAAGCTCCTCAAGCTACAATAGCTAGATTCTTGGCGGATTGAATAGAGAAATCCATGATATAGTGGAGATGCAACAACACTATGAGGTTGAGGAGTTGCTTCAACATGCTTTGAAGGCCGAAAGCCAAGTAAAAAGGAATAAGAAGAGCTTTACATCATCATCAAGCTCATGGAAAACTCCAATCAAGAAGGATGACAAGTCATCAAAGGAAAAGGAGTTAGCGCAAAAAGGTACCCCTAAAACCGATTCTAAATCTTCATCAAGCTCATCTTCAAAGAATCATGTCAAGTGTTTCAAGTGTCAAGGTTTTGGACACTGTGCTAAAGATTGTGTGAACAAGAAAGTGTTGTTCGTGAATGACCAAGGAGAAATCGAAAGTGAAGATGAAGAGATTACTTTAGGATCTAGTGGTGATGGAGATGATGAAGGAGATGCGCATGAAGATAGTGATGATGGTGTCGGTTTTGCACTTAAAAGTTTGATTGCTAGGAGAACTTTGAGTGCTAATGTGAAAAACGATGTGCACAACCAAAGGGAGAACTTGTTTCATACTAGGATGTATGCGAATGGGAAGCCTAGTAGCGTGATTATCGATGGTGGGAGTTGTACAAACATAGCTAGTATTTATTTGGTGAAGGAGATGCAATTACCCACTACACAACACCCTAAACCTTATAGCTTGGGTTGGATCAACGATAAGGAGGAAATTAGGGTTAACAAGCAAGTTTTAGTTTCTCTTTGTTTGGGCAGGTACAAAGGAGATGTATTGTGCGATATCTTACCCATGCAAGCATGCCATGTACTTCTTGGGCGACCATGGCAATACGACAACAAAGTTCAACATGATGGTGAGACGAACCAATATACTCTCATGTGTGGTAAGAAGCCCTTTACTTTTATTCCATTATCACCTCAAGAAGCTTTAAAAGATCAATTAAAATTGAAAGAGGAATTTACTAAGATGGAATCCGATTATAGGGCTAAAGAAAAGAATAGACATACTAAGTTAGATGTAAATTGCGATTTAGTTGAAAAGCATGCTAGTTCTAAGAAAGTTGTTAAGGAGTGTATGTTAGCAACTAAGAGTGAGATTAAAGAGGCTTTGAATGATAATTCTGTTTCGATCTTGCTTTTGCTTAAATATAAACTTGTGAGCACTAACCACTTGGAAAGCGAGCTTCCAAGCAAAATTGTTTCTCTTTTGAGTGATTATGTAGATGTGTTTCTTGAGGAGATTCCTAGTGGTTTACCACCAATTAGGGGGATTGAACATCAAATCGACTTCATCCCTGGGGCGCAAATTCCAAATAAGCCAGCTTATAGGACAAATCCTGAAGAAACAAAGGAATTGGAGAAGCAGTTGGAGAGCTACTTCAAAAAGGGTTTGTGCGTGAGAGCCTTTCTCCATGTGCCGTTCCTGTGTTGCTTGTTCCTAAGAAAGATGGGACTTGGAGAATGTGTGTTGATTGTAGGGCAATAAACAACATCACGGTAAAGTATCGTCACCCTATTCCTAGATTAGATGATATGCTTGATGAATTGCATGGTGCTTGCTTATTTTCTAAAATTGATCTTAAGAGTGGCTATCATCAAATTCGCATGAAAGAGGGTGATGAATGGAAAACTGCCTTTAAAACTAAATTAGGATTGTATGAATGGTTAGTTATGCCTTTTGGATTGACTAATGCACCTAGTACATTCATGCGATTAATGAATCATGTTTTAAGAGCTTTTATTGGCAAGTTTGTGGTTGTTTATTTTGATGATATTCTTGTGTATAGCCGAATCCTAGATGAGCATGTTAGGCATCTAAGATGTGTGTTAGATGTACTTAGGGTTGAGAAGTTGTATGCTAACCTTAAGAAGTGCACCTTTTGCACAAACAAGCTTGTGTTTCTTGGTTTTGTGGTTTCATCGCAAGGTATAGAGGTTGATGAGAAAAGATCAAGGCAATCAAAGAATGGCCAACACCCATCAACGTTGGACAAGTGAGATCTTTTCATGGACTAGCCGGATTCTATAGGAGGTTTGTTAAGGACTTTAGCACCTTAGCTGCCCCTATTACAAGTGTTATGAAGAAGAATGCACCATTCAAGTGGGGGGATGAACAACAAGAAGCATTTGAGACGTTGAAGGATAAACTAACTAATGCTCCTTTGCTTGTTTTACCTAACTTTAACAATACTTTTGAGATTGAATGTGATGCATCAGGGGTTGGAATTGGAGCTGTTTTAATGCAAGGTGGGAAGCCCGACGCTTATTTTAGTGAGAAATTGAATGGGGCTGCATTGAATTATCCAACCTATGATAAAGAGCTGTATGCTCTTGTGAGGGCGTTGCAAACTTGGCAACATTACCTTTGGCCTAAGGAATTCGTGATTCATACGGATCATGAGAGCTTAAAGTATTTAAGAGGCCAACAAAAGCTAAACAAGAGGCATGCTTAGTGGAGCGAGTTCATAGAGAGCTTTCCTTATGTTGTGCGATACAAACAAGGTAAGGAGAATGTGGTAGCCGATGCTTTATCAAGGAGGTATGTCTTGCTTTCCATGCTTGATTCTAAGTTTCTTGGTTTTGAGTATATTAAGGAATTATATGCTAGTGATGTTTACTTTAGTGAAATATTTAAAGCATGTGAAAATTCTGGTTTTGGAAAGTATTATAAGCATGATGGATTTATGTTTAAAGAATCTAGATTGTGTGTGCCATCTTGCTCTTTGTGCATATTGCTCTTGAGGGAATCGCATGAAGGGGGTTTAATGGGTCACTTTGGAGTTGATAGAACATATGATATATTGCATGAACACTTCTTTTGGCCTAGGATGCGACATGATGTAGGAAAGTATGTTGCTAGTTGCATTGTTTGTTTGCAAGCTAAATCTACATCTAAACCGCATGGATTATATACTCCTTTGCCTATTCCTCATGAACCATGGACTCATATTAGCATGGATTTTGTGTAAGGATTACCTCGTTCTAGGAGAGGTAAAGATTCTATCTTTGTGGTTGTTGATAGGTTTTCTAAGATGGCTCACTTTATTGCATGTACTAAAACGGATGATGCCATTAATGTAGCTAATTTGTTCTTTAAAGAAATTGTTAGACTACATGGAATGCCTAGGACGATTGTAAGTGATAGAGATGCTAAGTTCTTAAGTCACTTTTGGAGAACTTTATGGGCTAAATTGGGAACTAAGTTGTTATTTTCTACTACTTGTCATCCTCAAACCGATGGTGAAACCGAGGTAGTTAATAGGACTTTGTCGACTTTGCTTAGGGCCTTAATTAAAAAGAACTTAAGAACTTGGGAGGATTGTCTACCACATGTCGAATTTGCCTATAATAGAAGCATACATAGCACCACTGGATGTTCTCCTTTTGAAACTGTGTATGGCTTTAATCCTTTAACCCCATTGGATTTGTTGAGTTTACCTTTGAGTGTGCAAGTCGACATGGATGGACAAAGGAAGGCCGATTATGTTAGAGAACTTCATGCTAGGGTTCGAGCTCAAATTGAGAAGAAGACACAACACTACATGAAGAATGCTAACAAAGGGTGCAAGGAAGTCATCTTTGAACCCGGGGATTGGGTTTGGTTGCATCTATGGAAGGAGAGGTTCCCTGAAAAGAGAAAGACTAAGCTCTTACCTCGTGGTTGCATCTAAGGAAGTCATCATAGTGATGCAGATTTGAGGACAAATCCTTTTCAAGGGAGTGGGGATGATGCGCCAAGGGCTTATCATGGCTTAGAAGAACACATTGGAGCCAATGAAGATCATGTAGATGTCATCGATGCTAGCTTGGAGGAGCATGGAGATGGAGGCACAAGTGACCGGCCATTGCTTGGAGAAGCCGCGCAACATCGGCCACAAGACCGGCCACGCGACATGGACATGTCCGGCTACAACCGGCCAAACGACTCGGCCATGCCCGGCCACAACCGGCCACACGATCCTTTGTCTATGCCGTTGGGTCCAATCACAAGGGCTCGGGCTAAAAGGTTTAAGGAAGCTTTGGTGGGCTTTATAAGATCTCATCTTGAAGAATTGAAGACCATTGAAGACTCATTGGGCCGATTTGAAGATCACACAACAAGGAATATTCCAAACGATTCCATGTTGTGCACCATGTTATCCATCGATGAACATTAGGCTTAATATTGTGTAATTCGGTCATGGGCCTTTATTCTATCTTAGATTAATTATTTAATTAGTTTAGAAGACATTGGGTTGGGCCTTGTTTGACTAAGTCCAATCCTTGCTTAATTAAGTTATGCATTTACTTTTCCTAGTAGGACAAGGAGTAGGCTATTTCCTTGTTCCTTCCTTTATGTAATGTTTTCCTTTTAGATTTAGGAGAAGGGTTATGCGTCCCCTACTACTATATAAAGGGACCATCCCCCTCTTGTAAACAAAAAAGCTAAGTTAATCAATAAAGTTGAGAGGTTTATACCCATATCGATTTCTTTGTCTTCATTGTTCTAGTTTGAGCAAACTTAGGGTTCTTCATCTTGTAGAATCCTAGCAAGCAATTAGGTTGAGATAACTTAGTTGTTTGTGAATCTTGTGATCTTGAGAATTCAATTGCAGGTCTAATTAAGTGCTTAAGGCCAACGAAAGAGGAGGGATAGCTTTGTGAAGATCATCGACATACAAGTCTAGGAGTTGAAGAAGTTCAAGTCGACTTTGGTGGATATTCAAAGGTTGGATTTGAATCTAATACAACTAGATTCGTATCAAAAAGACATGCTAAGTGGAGCGAATTCATTGAGTCTTTTCCTTATGTTGTGCGATACAAACAAGGTAATAAGGAGAATGTGGTTGCAGATGCTTTATCAAGGAGGTATATCTTACTTTCCATGCTTGATTCTAAGTGTCTTGGTTTTGAGTATATTAAGGAATTATATGCTAGTGATGTTTATTTTGGTGAAATCTTTAAAGCATGTGAAAATTCTTGTTTTGGAAAGTATTATAAGCATGATGGATTTTTGTTTAAGGAATCTAGAATGTGTGTGCCTTCTTGTTCTTTGCGCATCTTACTCTTGAGGGAATCGCATGAAGGGGGTTTAATGGGTCACTTTGGAGTTGATAGAAGACACAACACTACATGAAGAATGCTAACAAAGGGCGCAAGGAAGTTATCTTTGAACCCGGGGATTGGGTTTGGTTGTATCTAAGGAAGGAGAGGTTCCCTGAAAAGAGAAAGTCTAAGCTCTTACCTCGTGGAGATGTTCCATTCCAAGTCTTGGAGAGGATCAACATCAACGCATACAAGCTAGACCTTCCTTGTGAATATGGCAATGTAAGTGCTACTTTTAATGTTTCAAACTTATCCTTGTTTGATAGTGATGTAGATTTGAGGACAAATCCTTTTCAAGGGAGAGGGGATGATGCGCCAAGGGCTTATCATGGCTTAGAAGAGCACAATGGAGCCATTGGAGATCATGTCTTGGATAAACATGGAGATGTTTTGGAGATTCAAGAAGATGCCACGGATGATCCCGGATTGAACACAAGCTTGGCGGAGCAAGGAGTTGAGGACCGGCCACCATCGCATGGAGCAACCGGCCATGACCAGCAAATGCATGGGACGCCGCACGGGCCATCGCACGGGCCATTGCATGGGCCATCCGGCCACAACCGGCCACTTGACCCTTTAGCCATTCCGCAAGGTCCAATGACTAGGGCTCGGGCTAAATGGTTCAAGGAAGCTTTATTGGGCTTTGTTAGATCTCATCTTGGAGGTTTAAAGTCCATTGAAGACCATTTGGAGGGCATTGAAGTCGACATCACCAAGAATATTCCCATCGATTCCAAGGTGTTCACCTTACTTGAAATCGATGAGCATTAGGCTTAGCATTGTGTAATTCGGCCTCATGGGCCTTTATTCTATCTTAGATTAGTTATTTATTTAGTCTAGAAGACAATGGGTTGGGCCTTGTTTGACTAAGTCCAATCCTTGCTTAATTATGTAATCTTATTTACTTTTCCTAGTAGGACAAGGAGTAGGCTATTTCCTTGTTCCTTCCTTTATGTATTGCCGCCCCTTATAGGGATTGGAGTAGGTTATGCGCCAACCCCTCCCCTATATAAGGGCTCTTTTATCTCTTGAAAACATAAGTCAAGTTATCAATAAAGTTGAGAGGTTTATACACCCATATCGATTATTTGGCTTCTTTGTTCTAGTTTGAGCAAACTTAGGGTTCTTCAATCTTGTAGAGTACTAGCAAACAATTAGGTTGTGATTGCTTAATTGTTTGTGAATCTTGTGATCTTAGGAGTTCAAGTGCAGGTCGACTTGGCGGTCTAAGGCCGACGAACGAAGGAGGATTTATCAAGTGAAGATTGTCGACATACTCATCTAGAAATTTGGTGATTCAAGTTGATCTTAGGCGGGTCTCTAACGTGGATTTGGTCCGATATACAACTAGATTTGTATCAACTCGTTACGCAAAAAATGCTTCTGGAATGAGCCTTACACTAAGAAAGATGTTTTGCACACAAACGCGCGTTGTTGAGGCTTTCGGCTTCAAGGAGAGCTTTGTTTTTGCACAGGGCTATCCAACAGGCTCATCTCACTCTGACACAAGGCTTTTGAGCACTCGTTGCGCAAAAAATGCTTATGGAATGAGCCTTTCGATAAGAACGACGTTTTGCACACAAACCCGCAATGTTGAGGCTTTCGGTTTCAATGTTAAGGCTTTGGGCTTCAAGGAGAGCTTTGTTTTTGCACCAGGCTGTCCAACAGGCTCATCTCACTCCGACACAAGACTTTTGAGCACTCGTTGCGCAAAAAATGCTTCTGGAATGAGCCTTTCGATAAGAACGACGTTTTGCACACAAACGCGCGTTGTTGAGGCTTTGGGCTTCAAGGAGAGCTTTTTTTTGCACAGGGCTGTCCAACAGGCTCATCTCACTCCGACACAAGACTTTTGAGCACTCGTTACGCAAAAAATGCTTCTAGAATGAGCCTTTCGCTAAGAACGATGTTTTGCACACAAACGCGCGTTGTTGAGGCTTTGGGCTTCAAGGAGTAGCTTTTTTTTTTTGCACAAGGCTGTCCAACAGGCTCATCTCACTCCGACACAAGGCTTTTGAGCACCCTTTGTGCAAAAAATGCTTCTGGAATGAGCCTTTCGATAAGAATGACGTTTTGCACACAAACGCGCAATGTTGAGGCTTTGGGCTTCAAGGAGAGCTTTGTTTTTGCACAGGGCTGTCCAACAAGCTCATTTCACTCCGACACAAGACTTTTGAGCACTCGTTGCGCAAAAAATGCTTCTGGAATGAGCCTTTCGATAAGAACGACGTTTTGCAAACAAACGCGCAATGTTGAGGCTTTGGCTTCAAGGAGAGCTTTGTTTTTGCACAGGGTTGTCGAACAGGCTCATCTCACTCCGACACAAGCCTTTTGAGCACTCGTTGCGTAAAAAATGCTTCTGGAATGAGCCTTACACTAAGAATGATGTTTTGCACACAAACACGCGTTGTTGAGGTTTTGGGCTTCAAGGATAGCTTTGTTTTTGCACAAGGCTGTCCAACAGGCTCATCTCACTCCGACACAAGGCTTTTGAGCACTCTTAATGCGCCAAGAGCTTATCATGGCTTTGAAGAAAACATTGGAGCCAATGAAGATCATGGAGATGTCATCGATGCTAGCTTGGAGGAGCATGGAGTTGAAGCACTTGTGACCGGCCCTTGCTTGGAGAAGCCGTGCAACACCGGCCACATGACTTGGAGATGCCCGGCCACCACCGGCCACCACCGGCCACATGACTAGGCCATGCCCGGCCACAACCGGCCACATGACTTGGCCATGCCCGGCCACAACCGGCCACAAGATCCTTAACTATACCGTTGGGTCCAATAACAAGGGCTCGGGCTAAAAGGTTTAAGGAAGTTTTAGTGGGCTTTATAAGATCTCATCTTGAAGAATTGAAGACCATTGAAGACTCATTAGGCCGATTTGAAGACCACACACCAAGGAATATTCCAAACGATTCCATGGTGTGTACCTTGTTATCCATCGATGAGCATTAGGCTTAACATTGTGTCATTCGGCCATTGGGGCCTTTATTCTATCTTGGATTAGTTATTTATTTAGTTTAGAAGACATTGGGTTGGGCCTTGTTTGACTAAGTCCAATCCTTGCTTAATTATGTAATGTTATTTACTTTTCCTAGTAGGACAAGGAGTAGGCTATTTCCTTGTTCCTTCCTTTATGTATTGCCGCCCCTTATAGGGATTAGAGTAGGTTATGCGTCAACCCCTCCCCTATATAAGGGCTCTTTTATCTCTTGAAAACATAAGTCAAGTTAATCAATAAAGTTGAGAGGTTTATACCCATATCGATTTCTTTGGCTTCATTGTTTTAGTTTGAGCAAACTTAGGGTTCTTCATCTTGTAGAGTCCTAGCAAGCAATTAGGTTGAGATAACTTAGTTGTTTGTGAATCTTGTGATCTTGGGAGTTCAATTGCAGGTCTAATTGAGAGCTTAAGTCCGATGAAAGAGGAGGTATAGCCTTGTGAAGGTCATCGACATACACATCTAGAAGTTGAAGAAGATCAAGTCGACTTTGGTGGATATTCAAAGGGTAGATTTGAATCTAATACAACTAGATTCGTATCAATTGGTAATTAGAGCATAGGTTGTCATCTTCAATCGGTAAATCTATCCTTCTTTTCATCATTCATCAAGTTTTCATCCATCAAACTTCATCTTGTTCTTATCGCACCATATAGTTCCAAAAATTCAGAAAGTTTGAAAATTCATAGCCAATTCATCTTACATATTTTTGCTTCAAAATTTCAGATTTTAATCTGTTATAACTAGTAGTTATATCGAAAAATATCAAAAAAAAATTCGACTAGAAACTTGTGATTTTTGTTCTGGATTCGTTTGAGCTCGGAAAGCTGTGAAATTTGAGTTTTAGACTTCTTTTGGTGTGATCTTTCTGGGAAAAATATTTAAAAATATGAAAAAAAAATCTATGCTGTTATCGATATTTTCCAGAAACTAGGGTTCTTAGTTTGGGAACTTTGGGGATAAGGGTTTTCTTGTGCAATTGATCTAAATTAGTTGCAATAACTCTAATTGATTGTTTAATTGAGCTTCTTGGGTTGCTTTTGCTGTGAATTATGATTTGATTTGAAGAATTTCAGGTCATAAACCCTATTGGAGGCAAGTGGTATAAAATTGGAATTAAGTGGTACTAGGGTATACTAATCGACTAGATTATTTGAATTATGCTTGAATTGAGTTTTTGTGCAGCAACTTTGGAGAAGGAATTCGACATCAAGAGCCTGCATAAGTGGTTTGGTTTGGTTTAAGATCACTTTCCTTTGATTCACAAATAATTTTGCTACTAGTTGTTTGTTCCTCAAGTAGGTCACGAGAAGAAAGGAGTGCTCTAGGAGTTGCTCTTATTAGGTCTATAGAAGCTAGTAAAAGGCAAATCATGTGAGATCATCAAGAGAGTAGTGGACCGCCAATCCATAGGAATTGAGTGCAAACACGAGAGCACAAGTCAAAGGTATAAATCACACACACACTTGTGAGGATTTTTATTACTAATCTTTGTTCTTTTTGTAGATACAATAGGAGATAGACAAGAAGAGCAAAATTAAGAAGAAAATACGAATGCCATGTTGCAACAAATCATGCAACAACTTCGCACCATGACAACTCGATTGGAGGCTTTGGAAACTCAAAATCATCAAGCTCAACAAGGAGCTAATGCCGCAATCAACAATAAGAGACTTCAACTTCCACCACCAATGCACGGTGTTAGAATTGATCCTATGGACAGATTAAGGCAACAAGAGCTTGGAGGGCAAGCAATGAATGAAAACATGCGGCCTAGGAGGGGAATTGAAAGAAAGGAGCCTAAAGACAACATCAAATACAAGATCCCTAAATTCAATGGGAGAGGGTCACCATCCGATTACTTGGAGTGGGAATCAAAATTGGATATGTACTTTGATTACTATCCACATGCCGAGACAAAGTAGGTGCAAATTGCTACTCTTGAAATCATGGAGAATGCTTTAAATCGGTGGAATCAATTGGTGCAAACAAAAAGAAGAAACTTGGAAAGGCCGATCGATACTTGGTTAGGTTCAAAGACTTATATGAGGAAGAGGTTTGTTCCAAGCTTTTACACTAATGGTCTCTACCAAGAGTTGCAATCTTTGAGGCAAGGAACTAGGAGTGTTGATGAATATTACTCCGAGATGATGTTGTTAATGTCTAGGGCCAAGGTTGATGGAGCTCCACAAGCTACTATAGCTAGATAAGAAGAGAAATTCATGATATTGTGGAGATGCAACAACACTATGATGTTGAGGAATTGCTTCAACATGCTTTGAAGGCCGAGAGTCAAGTAAAGAGGAATAAGAAGAGCTTTACATCATCATCATCAAGCTCATGGAAAACTCCAATCAAGAAGGATGATAAGTCGACCAAAGAGAAGGAGTTGGTGGCGCAAAAGGGTACTACCCCTAAAACCGATTCTAAGTCTTCATCAAGTTCATCTTCTAAGAATCATGTTCAGTGTTTCAAGTGTCAAGGCTTTGGACACTATGCTAAAGATTGTGTTAACAAGAAAGTGTTGTTCGTGAATGAACAAGGAGAAATCCAAAGTGAAGATGAAGAGATTACTTTAGGATCTAGTGGTGATGGAGATGATGAAGGCGATGCGCATGATGATAGTGATGATGGTGTCGGTTTTGCACTTAAGAGTTTGGTTGCTAGGAGAA
This sequence comes from Corchorus capsularis, assembly GCA_001974805.1. NCBI lineage: Eukaryota > Viridiplantae > Streptophyta > Magnoliopsida > Malvales > Malvaceae > Corchorus > Corchorus capsularis. The sequence continues at coordinate 28,596 of AWWV01013968.1, read as the reverse complement.
CTTTGAGTTCTTATGTGAAAGACGATGTGAACAATCAAAGAGAGAACTTGTTTCATACTAGGATGTTTGCGAATGGGAAGCTTAGTAGTGTGATTATTGATGGTGGGAGTTGTACAAACATAGCTAGTATTTATTTGGTGAAGGAGATGCAATTACCCACTACAAAACACCCTAAACCTTATAGCTTGGGTTGGATCAACGATAGGGAGGAAATTAGGGTTAACAAACAAGTTTTAGTTTCTCTTTGTTTGGGCAGGTACAAAGGAGATGTATTGTGCGATATCTTACCCATGCAAGCATGCCATGTACTACTTGGCGACCATGGCAATATGACAACAAAGTTCAACATGATGGTGAGACGAACCAATATACTCTCATGTGTGGTAAGAAGCCCTTTACTTTTATTCCATTATCACCTCGAGAAGCTTTAAAGGATCAATTAAAGTTGAAAGAGGAATTTACTAAGATGGAATCCGATTATAGGGCTAAAGAAAAGACTAAACATGCTAAGTGAGATGTGAATTGCGATTTAGTTGAAAAGCATGCTAGTTCTAAGAAAGTTGTTAAGGAGTGTATGTTAGCTACTAAGAGTGAGATTAAAGAAGCTTTGAATGATAATTCTGGTTTGATCTTAGTTTTGCTTAAGAATACAGTTGTTGCTACTAATGACTTGGAAAGAGAGCTTCCAAGCAATATTGTTTCTCTTTTGAGTGATTATGTAGATGTGTTTCCCGAGGATATTCCTAGTGGTTTGCCGCCAATTAGGGGAATTGAGCATCAAATTGATTTCATCCCTGGAGCGCAAAATCCAAATAAGCCAGCTTATAGGACAAATCCTTAACAAACAAAGGAATTGGAGAAGCAAGTTGGTGAGCTACTTCAAAAAGGTTTTGTGCGTGAAAGCCTTTCTCCATGTGCCGTTCCTGTGTTGCTTGTTCCTAAGAAAGATGGGACTTGGAGAATGTGTGTTGATTGTAGAGCAATAAACAACATAACGGTAAAGTATCGTCACCCTATTCCTAGATTTGATGATATGCTTGATGAATTGCATGGTGCTTGCTTATTTTCTAAGATTGATCTTAAGAGTGGCTATCATCAAATTCGCATGAAAGAGGGTGATGAATGGAAAACTGCCTTTAAAACTAAATTAGGGTTGTATGAATGGTTAGTTATGCCTTTTGGATTGACTAATGCACCTAGTACACTCATGCGATTAATGAATCATGTTTTAAGAGCTCTTTTTGCCAAGTTTGTTGTTGTTTATTTTGATGATATACTTGTGTATAGCCGAAACCTAGATGAGCATGTTAAGCATCTAAGATGTGTGTTAGATGTACTTAGGGTTGAGAAATTATATGCTAACCTTAAGAAGTGCACCTTTTGCACAAACAAGCTTGTTTTTCTTGGTTTTGTGGTTTCATCGCAAGGTATAGAGGTTGATGAGGAAAAGATCAAGGCAATCAAAGATTGGCCAACACCCACCAACGTTGGACAAGTGAGATCTTTTCATGGACTAGCCGGATTCTATAGGAGGTTTGTTAAGGACTTTAGCACCTTAGTCACCCCTATTACAAGTGTTATGAAGAAGAATGCACCATTCAAGTGGGGAGATGAACATCAAGAAGCATTTAAGAGGTTGAAGGAAAAACTAACTAATGCTCCTTTGCTTGTTTTACCTAACTTTAACAATACTTTTGAGATTGAGTGTGATGCATCAGGGGTTGGAATTGGAGCTATTTTAATGCAAAGTGGGAAGCCCGTCGCATACTTTAGTAAGAAATTGAATGGGGCTGCATTGAATTATCCAACCTATGACAAAGAGTTGTATGCTCTTGTGAGGGCATTGCAAACTTGGCAACACTACCTTTGGCTTAAGGAAATCGTGATTCATACGGATCATGAGAGCTTGAAGTATTTAAGAGGCCAACAAAAGCTAAACAAGAGACATGCTAAGTGGAGTGAGGTCATAGAGAGCTTTCCTCATGTTGTGCGATACAAACAAGGTAAGGAGAATGTGGTAGCCGAGCTTTCTTGGTTTTGAGTATATTAAGGAATTGTATGCTAGTGATGTTTATTTTGGTGAAATATTTAAAGCATGTGAAAATTCTGGTTTTGGAAAGTATTATAAGCATGATGGATTTTTGTTTATGGAATCTAGATTGTGTGTGCCTTCTTGTTCTTTGCGCATCTTGCTCTTGAGGGAATCGCATGAATGGGGGTTAATGGGTCACTTTGGAGTTGATAGAACATATGACATATTGGATGAACACTTCTTTTGGCCTAAGATGCGACATGATGTAGGGAAGTATGTTCCTAGTTGCATTGTTTGTTTGCAAGCTAAATCTACTTCTAAACCGCATGGATTGTATACTCCTTTGCCTATTCCTCATGAACCATGGACTCATATTAGCATGGACTTTGTGTTAGGTTTACCTCGTTCTAGGAGAGGTAAAGATTCTATCTTTGTAGTTGTTTATAGGTTTTCTAAGATGGCTCACTTCATTGCATGTACTAAAACGGATGATGCCATTAATGTAGCTAATTTGTTCTTTAAAGAAATTGTTAGACTATATGGAATGCCTAGGACGATTGTAAGTGATAGAGATGTTAAGCTCTTAAGTCACTTTTGGAGAACTTTATGGGCTAAGTTAGGTACTAAGTTGTTATTTTTTACTACTTGTCATCCTCAAACCGACGGTCAAAAGGAAGTAGTTAATAGTACTTTGTCTACTTTACTTAGGGCATTAATTAAGAAGAACTTAAGAACTTGGGAGGATTGGTTACCCCATGTTGAATTTGCATATAATAGAAGCATACATAGCACCACTGGATATTCACCTTTTGAAACTGTGTATGGCTTTAATCCTTTAACCCCATTGGATTTGTTGAGTGTGCGAATCGATATGGATGGACAAAGGAAGGCCGATTATGTTAGAGAACTTCATGCTAGGGTTCGTGCACAAATTGAGAAGAAAACACAATACTATGTGAAGAATGCTAACAAAGGGCGCAAGGAAGTCATCTTTTAACCCGGGGGTTGGGTTTGGTTGCATCTAAGGAAGGAGAAAGTCTTGGAGAGGATCAACAACAACGCATACAAGCTAGATCTTCCTAGTGAATATGGCAATGTAAGTGCTACTTTTAATGTTTCAGACTTATCCTTGTTTGATAGTGATGCAGATTTGAAGACATCTAAGACACATCTTAGATTCCTAACATGCTCATCTAGGTTTCGGCTATACACAAGTATATCATCAAAATAAACAACAACAAACTTGCCAATAACAGCTCTTAAAATATGATTCATTAATCGCATGAATGTACTAGGTGCATTAGTCAATCCAAAAGGCATAACTAACCATTCATACAACCCTAATTTAGTTTTAAAGGCAGTTTTCCATTCATCACCCTCTTTCATGCGAATTTGATGATAGCCACTCTTAAGATCAATCTTAGAAAATAAACAAGCACCATGCAATTCATCTAGCATATCATCTAATCTAGGAATAGGGTGACGATACTTTACCGTTATGTAGTTTATTACCCTACAATCAACACACATTCTCCAAGTCCCATCTTTCTTAGGAACAAGCAACACAGGAACAGCACATGGAGAAAGGCTTTCACGGACAAAACCTTTTTGAAGTAGCTCACCAACTTGCTTCTCCAATTCCTTTGTCTCTTCAGGATTTGTCCTATAAGCTAGCTTATTTGGAATTTGCGCTCCAGGGATGAAGTCAATTTGATGTTCAATCCCCCTAATTGGTGGTAAACCACTAGGAATCTCCTCAGGAAACACATCTACATAATCTCTCAAAAGAGAAATAATGTTGCTTGGAAGCTCGCTTTCCAAGTGGTTAGTGCTCACAAGTGTATATTTAAGCAAAAGCAAGATCAAAACAGAATTATCATTCAAAGCTTCTTTAATCTCACTCTTAGTAGCTAACATACACTCCTTATTAACTTTCTTAGAACTAACATGCTTAATTATATCGCAATTTTCTTCTAAATTTGCATGATTAGTCTTTTCTTTAGCCCTAAATTCCGAATCTAACTTAGCAAAATCCTCTTTCAATTTCAATTGATCTTTTAAAGCCTCTTGAGGTGATAACGGAATAAAAGTAAAGGGCTTCTTACCACACATGAGAGTATATTGGTTCGTCTCACCATCATGTTGAACTTTGTTGTCATATTCCCATGGTCGTCCAAGTAGCACATGGCATGCTTGCATGGGTAAGATATCGCACAATACATCTCCTTTGTACCTACCCAAATAAAGAGAAACTAAAACTTGTTTGTTAACCCTAATCTCCTCCTTATCGTTAATCCAACCTAAGCTATAGGGTTTAGGGTGTTTTGTAGTGGGTAATTGCATCTCCTTTACCAAATAAATACTAGCTATGTTTGTACAACTCCCACCATCAATAATCACACTACTAGGCTTCCCATTCGCATACATCCTAGTATGAAACAAGTCCTCCCTTTGATTGTTCACATCGTTTTTCACATAAGCACTCAAAGTTCTCCTAGCAACCAAACTCTTAAGTGCAAAACCGACACCATCATCACTATCATCATGCACATCTCCTTCATCATCTCCATCGCCACTAGATCCTTGAGTAATCTCTTCATCTTCACTTTCGATTTCTCCTTGTTCATTCACGAACAACACTTTCTTGTTAACACAATTTTTAGCATAGTGTCCAAAGCCTTGACACTTGAAACACTTAACATGATTCTTTTAAGATGAACTTGATGAAGATTTGGAATCGGTTTTAAGGGTAGCTCCCTTTTGCGCCAACTCCTTTTCTTTGGTCGACTTATCATCCTTCTTGATTGGAGTTTTCCATGAACTTGATGATGATGATGAAAATTTCTTCTTATTCCTCTTTACTTGACTCTCGGCCTTCAAAGCATGTTGAAGCAATTCCTCAACATCATAGTGTTGTTGCATCTCCACAATATCATGAATTTCTCTATTCAACCCCGCCATAAATCTAGCTATAGTAGCTTGTGGAGCTTCATCAACCTTGGCCCTAGACATTAACAACATCATCTCGGAGTAGTATTCATCAACACTCCTAGTTCCTTGCCTAAAAGATTGCAACTCTTGGTAGAGACCATTAGTATAAAAGCTTGGAACAAACCTCTTCCTCATAAAACTCTTTAGACCTAACCAAGTATCGATGGGTCTTTCCAAGTTTCTTCTTCTTGCTTGCACCAATTGGTTCCACCAATTCAAAGCATTCTCCGTGAATTCAAGAGTAGCAATTTGTACCTTCTTTGGCTCTGCATGAGGATAGTAATCAAAGTACATATCCAGTTTTGACTCCTACTCCAAATAATCGGATGGAGACCCTCTCCCATTGAATTTAGGGATATTGTATTTGATGTTGTCTTGAGGCTCCTCTTTTTCAATTCCCCTCCTAGGCCGCATGTTTTCATTGATTGCTTGTCCACCAAGTTCTTGTTGCCTTAGTCTCTCCATAGGATCGATCCTAACACCGTGCCTTGGTGGTGGAAGTTGAAGCCTCTCATAGTTGATTGCGGCATTAGCTCCTTGTTGAGCTTGTGGATTTCGAGTTTCCAATGCCTCCAATCTCGTTGTCATTGTACCAAGTTGTCGCATGATTTGTTGCAACATGGCATTCGTATTTTCTTCTTGATTTTGCTCTTCTTGTCTATCTCCCATTGTATCTACAAAAAGAACAAAAATTAGTAATAAAAACCCTCACAAGTGTGTGTGTGCTTATACCTTTGACTTGTGCTCTCGTGTTTGTACTCAAATCCTATGGATTGGCGGTCCACTACTGTCTTGATGATCTCACAAGATTATGCCTTTTTTCTAGCTTTCAATAGGACTAATAAGAGCAACTCCTAGAGCACTCTGTTCTTCTCGTGACCTACTTGAGGAACAAACAATTAGTAGCAAAATTGTTGTGACCCAAAGGAAAGTGATCTTAAACCAAACCAAACCACTTGTGCAGGCTCTTGATGTCGAACTCCTTCTCCAAAGTTGCTGGCCAAAACTCAAGTCAAACACAATTTAAATAATCAAGTCGATTAGAAAACCCTAGTACCATTTAATTCCAAATTGTACCACTTGTCTCCAATAGGGTTTATGACCTGAAAATCTTCGAATCAAATCACAATTCACAGCAAAAGCAACCCAAGAATCTCAATTACACAATCAATTAGAGTTATTGCAACTAAATAGATCTTTGGGAAATTTGGGGATTAGGGTTTTCTTGTGCAATTGATCTAATTAGTTCCAATAACTCTAATTGATTGTGTAATTGAGATCCTTGGGTTGCTTTTGCTGTGAATTGTGTTTTAATTTAAAGAATTTCAGGTTACAAACCCTATTGGATCCAAGTGGTACAAAATAGGAGACAAGTGGTACTAGGGTTTATGCTAACCGATTTGATATTGTGATTTGTGCTTGATTGAGTTTTTGTGCAGCAACTTTGGAGAAGGAATTCGACATAAGGAGCCTGCATAAGTGGTTTGGTTTGGGTTAAGATCACTTTCCTTTGACTCACAAATAATTTTGCTACTAATTGTTTGTTCCTCAAGTAGGTCACGAGAAGAAAGGAGTGCTCTAGGAGTTGCTCTTATTAGACCTATTGAAGCTAGTAAAAGGCATAATCTTGTGAGATCATTAAGAGAGTAGTGGATCGCCAATCCATAGGATTTGAGTGCAAACACGAGAGAACAAATCGAAGGTATACACACACACACTTGTGAGAATTTTTACTACTAATCTTTGTTCTTTTTGTAGGCACAATGGGAGATAGACAAGAAGAGCAAAATCAAGAAGAAAATACAAATGCCATGTTGCAACAAATCATACGACAACTTGGTACAATGACAACGAGATTGGAGGCATTGGAAACTCGAAATCCACAAGCTCAACAAGGAGCTAATGCCGCAATCAACAATGAGAGACTTGAACTTCCACCACCAAGGCACGGTGTTAGAATCGATCCTATGGAGAGATTAAGGCAACAAGAGCTTGGAGGGCAAGCAATCAATGAAACATGCGGCCTAGGAGGGGAATTGAAAGAGAGGAGCCTAAAGACAACATCAAATACAAGATCCCTAAATTCAATGGGAGAGGGTCTCCATCCGATTACTTGGAGTGGGAGTCGAAATTGGATATGTATTTCTATTACTATCCTCATACCGAGCCAAAGAAGGTACAAATTGCTACTCTTGAATTCAAGGAGAATGCTTCGAATTGGTGGAACCAATTGGTGCAAGTAAGAAGAAGAAACTTGGAAAGACCCATCGATACTTGGTTAGGTCTAAAGAGTTTTATGAGGAAGAGGTTTGTTCCAAGCTTTTACACTAATGGTCTCTACCAAGAGTTGCAATCTTTGAGGCAAGGAACTAGGAGTGTTGATGAATACTACTCCGAGATGATGTTTTTAATGTCTAGGGCTGAGGTCGATGAAGCTCCAAAAGCTACTATAGCTAGATTTATGGCGGGGTTGAATAGAGAAATTCATGATATTGTGGAGATGCAACAACACTATGATGTTGAAGAATGGCTTCAACATGCTTTGAAAGACGAGAGCCAAGTAAAGAGGAATAAGAAGAGCTTTCCATCATCGTCAAGCTCATGGAAGACTGCAATCAAGAAGGAAGATAAGTCGACCAAAGAGAAGGAGTTGGTGGCGCAAAAGGGTACTACCCCTAAAACCGATTCTAAGTCTTCATCAAGTTCATCTTCAAAGAATCATGTTAAGTGTTTCAAGTGTCAAGGCTTTGGACACTATGCTAAAGATTGTGTTAACAAGAAAGTGTTGTTCGTAAATGAACAAGGAGAAATCGAAAGTGAAGATGAAGAGATTACTCAAGGATCAAGTGGCGATGGAGATGATGAAGAAGATGTGCATGATGATAGTGATGATGGTGTCGGTTTTGGACTTAAGAGTTTGGTTGCTAGGAGAACTTTGAGTGCTTATGTGAAAAACGATGTGAACAATCAAAGGGAGAACTTGTTTCATACTAGGATGTATGCGAATGGGAAGCCTAGTAGTGTGATTATTGATGGTGGGAGTTGTACAAACATAGCTAGTATTTATTTGGTGAAGGAGATGCAATTACCCACTACGAAACACCCTAAACCCTATAGCTTAGGTTGGATTAACGATAAGGAGGAGATTAGGGTTAACAAACAAGTTTTAGTTTCTCTTTATTTGGGCAGGTACAAAGGAGATGTATTGTGCGATATCTTACCCATGCAAGCATGCCATGTACTACTTGGACGACCATGGCAATATGTCAACAAGGTTCAACATGATGGTGAGACGAACCAATATACTCTCATGTGTGGTAAAAAGCCCTTTAATTTTATTCCATTATCACCTCAAGAAGCTTTAAAAGATCAATTGAAATTGAAAGAGGAATTTACTAAGATGAAATCCGAATATAGGGCTAAAGAAAAGACTAAACATGCTACGTTAGATGTGAATTGCGATTTAGTTGAAAGGCATGCTAGTTCTAAGAAAGTTGTTAAGGAGTTTATGTTAGCTACTAAGAGAGAGATTAAATAAGCTTTGAATGATAATTCTGTTTTGATCTTGCTTTTACTTAAGAATACACTTGTTGCTACTAACGACTTGGAAAGAGAGCTTCCAAGCAACATTGTTTCTCTTTTGAGTGATTATGTAGATGTGTTTCTGATCGAGCTCAAATTATGCATGTTTTTATAGCTATTTTTATATACTTTTTGCTATTTTTATATGTGTTTTTACCCTATTTTGTTAGTATTTGTGTTTTTAGGTCTTGAAGACAAGAAAAGTGAAAACTTATTGTTTTTCACTCTTTTTGGAGCTATTTTAGTGACTTTTTACTCAACTATGGATTTAGTCATTTGGAATGAAGAATTGAAGATGCGAAGTTCGTGATTGAAGATATTTTGAAGATTTGAAGAAAATTGAAGAATTAATTCAAGAAGTAAAAATTGAAGATTTGGAGCTTATTTGCTAAGGATTGAAGCCAAGCCCAGAAGAAGCCCTGAAGTTGTGGATTTTTGGATTATTTATATGGGAATATATTCAGCCCATATAAACCTATAATTGGAGTTAAAATCCCAATTTGTAGGCCTAATATCCAAAACAATATCCAAATCCCGCAATAATCCCGCAGATTTGCGATATAAGCCCGGTTTCAACGCAGTCTTCGTACAAAGGCCATAACTTTCTGCTCAGATGTCCGTTTTAAGCCCATAAGTAGCCGTTGGAAAGCTAACTCCAAGCTCTACAACTTTCTCTTGAAGTGCAAATTCCGGATCTGCCATTTTCAAGCCCGAAATCGACGTCGAAGTTACTGCCAGATTCCAGAAAATTCCAGAAAATTCTAGAGTCCTCATCTAACTTGGATTCTACTCTAGGATGACACCTAATCCAACTTGGCGACCAAGTCAGAGCCTAAACCGTCCTACCCTATTACTCCACTATAAATAGCCACCTCCTGTATCACAAATCACATACTGCACATTAGATACACATCATAGATTTAGATAATTCTCTTTTTCTACCTTTCTTTAGTTTTTAGGTTTTTCTCTAGTTTTAGAAGAGGGAGAAGTCGACACCCTCTCTAGCCATAGAGGGGTGCGACGTCCCTAGGGTTTCAAGGAGGAGATTCCGCCTCTTCGTAGTCCTGTAAGTATTCTTATGCCTCTCATGGATTTTCCTAAGTGCATGAGTAGCTAATCCTTAATACTTCTGATCCTTTAGTGAATTCAATCAATTGATTATGGTGAGATTTCTATACTTATAATTTTGTGTTAAGTTCTTGATGATAGTAGTCAAAACCCTAGAATAATTTTATGATTCTGAATCTTATTTGAGTTATGTGGCCACTAACGATGTAAAAGGAAGATCTATGGCTAGATCAAGCTTAGAATTAATCACTCAAGCGCTGCTTAATGGGTATTTGTCTATCGGAGGGCGAGAAATTTCTCTTCGTATGGTTCTACTTTGTAGGCATGTGTGTAAAATTAATTAATCTTAATGCTTTGTTCTCAAGTGATCTTTAAGCCCTAAGAAAGTAATCGATTGTTGCAGGAATAAAAGGGATAACTGCAGCTTTAATCGGCCTCTTATCTAAAATACATGTTGGGAAACCTATATCAGTTGTCAGTCAAGAATAAGATGCTAAATTCACCTTTTAAATCGAGGATCCATAGTTAATCTGATTGAATCATACCACTGGAGAAGAAGTATGCTTTATAATTATTGTTTGCTTTATTAATTTGCTTTAGATTTAGATTTAGATTTAGATTTAATTTGCTTTGTTTTGATTTTTAGTTTAATTGTTTTCTTTATAATTGATTTTCACAATCCTTTGTTTTCTGTTTGATTTTTGGAAAAGATCTTTCTATCTTTTTATTGTTCATCACATAACCCTTCTCTGTGGGATTCGACCCCTACTTGCCCTAGCTATTGTAGTTAGTTTATTGTGGGGATTATTTTTATGGTCATAGACGACACGATCATAAATTTTGGCGCCGTTACCGGGGAAGGGAATTGAATTGAGAGGAAGTGAAGAGAGATTAGATCCAAGAATTAGTTTTTGTTTTTTCCGTTTTTTCTATAAAAAAAAAGTTTTTCCTTTTTCCGATTTTTCTAAAAAAAAAGAGATTTTTGTGATAAAAAAAAATTAGGGTTTCCGATTTTTGAAAAAAAATTCATTTTTCTTTTCCGTTTTTCCTTTTTAAAATAAAAAAAATATTTTTATTTTCTATTTCTGCTTTTTATTTTATTTAAGAACTGTTACTGCTAATTTTTTCTTTTTAGTTTTGTTTGATTTTTCTAGGAAGTTGCATGCCAAAGACAAGTAGTGGTATTGAAGGTTTAGAATTCAATCCTGAGCCTGAAAGAACACTAATTCAGAAGAAGAAGAAGACACAAAGCCGATTACAACAAGAAGAGGAGACATCCAATTCAATTTCTCAACCAAATTCTCCTAGATCTGCTGTTTCAACATCGTCAGAAGACATGGCTGAAGAAGAACAATGCAAATCTCTAAGAGAGTTAGCTGCAACAAACGTCAATGCCAAACGCTTAGCCATTTGTTACCCAGATACCAATGGAAACTTTGAGATTAAATCTGGATTTATTCAGATTTTACCCAAATTTCACGGTTTGCCTGGAGAAGATTCTCACCGACATCTAACTGATTTCCAGATTGCCTGTGCATCTACAAGTAATCAAGGTATTCCTGAAGATCAATTCATGTTAGGAACCTTTCCGTTCACTCTTATGGACCGAGCAAAAGATTGGTTGTACCTACTACCCACTGGTTCAATCACATCTTGGACGAGCCTTAAGAAGCTGTTCTTGGAAAAGTACTTTCCTGCACACAAAGCATCAAGTATAAGGAAGGAGATTTGCGGAATTAAGCAACGCCATGGAGAAGCAATGCATGAGTATTGGGAACGTTTCAAAACACTTTGTGCGAGCTGCCCCAATCACCAAATCAATGAACAGTTGCTGATCCAGTACTTCTACGAAGGATTACTACCGTTTGACAGATCTTCCATCGATTCTGCAAGTGGAGGAGCCTTCATAGACAAAACTCCTGTCGAAGCTTGGTCTTTAGTGGAAAACATGGCTGCAAACACTCAACAATTTGGATCTCAAGAAGACTTTTCAAGAGAAGGCCCTACAAGAAGAATTAATGAAGTTTCTACCTATTCCACCTCATTGGAGCAACAACTTCAAGAAACGAATCAGCAAATCGCTTTGCTCACTGATTTGTTCCATGCGAATTTTTTAAGTGTGCCAAGGGTTTGCCCTACTTTGGAAGACAACAAGCAAGGAGTCAATGCCATGCGATTACAAGGAGCTTATCAAAGGAAGCCTGAACCTTATTGGAGACCTGAACAACCGAGTCAACAATATGGGAACCAAGGTAATTTTCAGGAAAGCCGAATTTTCAAAGACCTAATTTTCAATCTTCACAAGCTATTGAGTTACAACAAATCAAAGAAGCTATGGAGATGATGGGAAAACAAATTAGCCAATTAGCTAGTGATTTGAGTGATCTCAAGACATAAGGTCAACAAAGGATTCCATCACAACTAAAGGTACCTCCTAGAGAGAATGTCAGTGCAATTTCTCTAAGAAGTGGAAAAGAGTTGCAAGACCCTTATCCAAACCATGCCGCACATCAACAAGCTAAAGGAGAGCCGAACTACACTAAAGAAAATTTACAAGAGCCAGTCGAAATCAAGATTGAAGATGAACACAATAAAAACGGAGCTGCGCCGATTGAAGATTCCAACAAGGATGATGTCGTAATTCAACCCAAAGGAAAAAGTGTGTGTGACTCCAACAAGCCTAAAACCGATTCCAACCTAATTCCTTTTCAAGCAAGATTGAAGAAGTCGAAGAAAGAAGATGATGATCAAGATATTTTGGAGATATTTCGAAAAGTTGAGGGCAACATCCCCCTTCTTGATGCCATTCAACAGATTCCGAATTATGCAAAGTTCCTTAAGCAACTTTGTACCAACAAGAAAAGATTACAAGTTAAGGTAAGCGCTGGAGCTAATGTCTCTGCTGTGCTTCAAAAGAGTTTACCTCCTAAGTGCAAAGATCCAGGTACGTTTTCTATTACTTGTTCTATTGGAAGAAGTATTATAGAAAATGCGATGCTTGATCTTGGTGCTTCTTTAAGCGTGATGCCTTATTCTTTCTACAAATCTTTAAATCTTGGTTCTTTGAAGAATACTGATGTTATTCTGCAATTAGCTGACGGATCTTTGCTTTATCCCAAAGGTGTTTTAGAGAATATCTTAATTAAAGTTGAGCATCTAATTTTTCCTATCGACATATTCATCATGGATATGGAGTATTCGAAAGATCAATGCCCTCTTTTATTAGGAGGACCTTTCCTAAAGACTTCTCATACCAAGATTGATGTATTCAATGGTTCATTGACCATGGAATTCGATGGTGAAGTCATCCACCCTAGAATTTCATCTCAAGTGCCGTTGAAATCTAACAATTTTGTTTATGTTATAAGTTCTAAGTTTGTTAAGAAATGAGCTATTGAAGATTCTTCACCAATATCGCCTGCATTGGAAGCCTTGTCTAAAGCAATTGAGCCCCCTAGCTTTAGAGAGAAGAAAGATCGAGCGAAAGAAGCCAAGAAGGAGCAAGAAGTCAACAACAAAGAAGTTCAACCATCCCTGAAGATTGATCAACCAAGCAATTCAACAAAGAACCAAGATATAGATCCTAAACATAGAGCTAAAGTCGGAAGTATTCTTCAACGTAAAGTGGAGAATTTTCCCCAATTTTGGTTACGGTTTAAGAAGCTATGTGTTGCTCACCCTCATCATGGTTATGATCAGAGAAGATTGGCTCAAAACTTCTACCAAGGATTAAGAGCTTCTGATCGATTGTCTGTCGACACTCTCATCTATATTCCCCTATTCGATCACAGCACTGCTGACATATACGAGATATTGGAGAATTTTGCCCAGATGATAATCAATACACCGAAGGAAGCTACTCAAGGACTCAGCCCGGCTAAGCCCGTGCCGCACAAGCTATCTTGCCCTGCCATAGCCCGACCATCGACCTCACATTGCAGGCCAACACCGGCCAAGGCACCCCAAGCTTGTGCGACATCAACCCTTGCCGCGCCTAGCCCGGCCACACTCGAGCCACATGTCCGGACGCCACCAGCCTGTGCCGCGTCGCCTGCCCGGCCCAGCCAGGCCACTGCCGCGCCACCCATGCCGCATGCCCGGCCATGCCCAGTTAATGCCGCGCAACCGCCCAAGCTTAGACCGACCAAGTCCGCTCCTTCCGCGCATCCATCCACGCCATGCCATGTGATACGAATCTAGTTGTAATTGGTCCAAATCCACCTTAGAGACCCGCCTAAGATCAACTTGAATCACCAAACTTCTTGATGTGTATGTCGACAATCTTCACTTGATAAATCTTCCTTCGTTCGTCGGACTTAGACCTCCAAGTCAACCTGCACTAGAACACTTAAGATCACAAGATTCACAAACAACTAAGCAATCACAACCTAATTGTTTGCTAGGACTCTACAAGATTGAAGAACCCTAAGTTTGCTCAAACTTGAACAATGAAGCCAAAGAAATCGATGTGGGTATAAACCTCTCAACTTTATTGATTAACTTGACTTATCTTTACAAGAGGGGGTTGGTCCCTTTATATAGTAGTAGGGGACGCATAACCCTTCTCCTAAAACTAAAACGAAAACATTACATAAAGGAAGGAACAAAGAAATAGCCTACTCCTTGCCCTACTAGGAAAAGTAAATAACATTACATAATTAAGCAAGCATTGGACTTAGTCAAACAAGACCCAACCCAATGTCTTCTAAACTAAATAAATAACTAATCTAAGATAGAATAAAGGCCCAAGTAGCCGAATTACACAATGCCAAAGACTAATGCTCATCGATTTCAAGTAAGGTAAACACCTTGGAATCGATGGGAATATTCTTGGTGATGTCGACTTCTATGCCTTCCAAATGTTCTTCAATGGACTCTAGACCTCCAAGATGAGATCTTACAAAGCCCAATAAAGCTTCCTTGAACCTTTTAGCCCGAGCCCTAGTCATTGGACCTTGCGGAATGGCTAAAGGATCAAATGGCCGATCTTGTCCGGATGGCCCTATCGATGGCCGGTTGGCCAGTTGGTGCGCCAATCGATGGCCGGTTGTGGCCGGTTTCCCCATGTGATGTCGCATGCGATGGCCGGTCATGTGGCCGGTCATTTGGCCGGTGTTGCGCAGCTTTGGCCGGTCACAAGTGCCTCCAACTCCATGCTCCTCCAAGCTAGCATCGATGACATCTCCTTGATCTTCATTGGCTCCAATGTGTTCTTCTAAGCCATGATAAGCCCTTGGCACATCATCCCCTCTCCCTTGAAAAGGATTTGTCCTCAAATCTGCATCACCATCAAACAAGGATAAGTCTGAAACATTAAAAGTAGCACTTACATTGCCATATTCACTAGGAAGATCTAGCTTATATGCGTTGTTGTTGATCCTCTCCAAGACTTGGAATGGACCATCTCCACGAGGTAAGAGCTTAGACTTTCTCTTTTCAGGGAACCTCTCCTTCCTTAGATGCAACCAAACCCAATCCCCGGGTTCAAAGATGACTTCCTTGCACCCTTTGTTAGCATTCTTCATGTAGTGTTGTGTTTTCTGCTCAATTTGAGCTCGAACTCTAGCATGAAGTTCTCTAACATAATCGGCCTTCCTTTGTCCATCCATGTCGACTTGCACACTCAAAGGTAAACTCAACAAATCCAATGGAGTTAAAGGATTAAAGCCATACACAGTTTCAAAAGGTGAATATCCAATGGTGCTATGTATGCTTCTATTATATGCAAATTCGACATGAGGTAGACAATCCTCCCAAGTTCTTAAGTTCTTTTTAATTA
Organism: Corchorus capsularis; assembly: GCA_001974805.1. Taxonomy (NCBI): domain Eukaryota; kingdom Viridiplantae; phylum Streptophyta; class Magnoliopsida; order Malvales; family Malvaceae; genus Corchorus; species Corchorus capsularis. The sequence continues at coordinate 13,144 of AWWV01013968.1, read as the reverse complement.
AAGCCCTAAGCAAAGTAGACAAAGTCCTATTTACTACCTCCGTTTGACCATCGGTTTGAGGATGACAAGTAGTAGAAAATAACAACTTAGTTCCTAACTTAGCCCTTAAAGTTCTCCAAAAGTGACTTAAGAACTTAGCATCTCTATCACTTACAATCGTCCTAGGCATTCCATGTAGTCTAACAATTTCTTTAAAGAACAAATTAGCTACATTAATGGCATCATCCGTTTTAGTACATGCAATAAAGTGAGCCATCTTAGAAAACCTATCAACAACCACAAAGATAGAATCTTTACCTCTCCTAGAACGAGGTAAACCTAACACAAAGTCCATGCTAATATGAGTCCATGGTTCATGAGGAATAGGCAAAGGAGTATACAATCCATGCGGTTTAGATGTAGATTTAGCTTGCAAACAAACAATGCAACTAGCAACATACTTCCCTACATCATGTCGCATCTTAGGCCAAAAGAAGTGTTCATGCAATATATCATATGTTCTATCAACTCCAAAGTGACCCATTAATCCCCCTTCATGCGATTCCCTCAATAGCAATATGCGCAAAGAACAAGAAGGCACACACAATCTAGATTCCTTAAACAAAAATCCATCATGCTTGTAATACTTTCCAAAACCATAATTTTCGCATGTTTTAAATATTTCACTAAAGTAAACATCACTAGCATATAATTCCTTAATATACTCAAAACCAAGAAACTTAGAATCAAGCATGGAAAGTAAGACATACCTCCTTGATAAAGCATCGGCTACAACATTCTCCTTACCTTGCTTGTATCGCACAACATAAGGAAAGCTCTCTATGAACTCGCTCCACTTAGCATGTCTCTTGTTTAACTTTTGTTGGCCTCTTAAATACTTTAAGCTCTCATGATCCGTATGAATCACGAATTCCTTAGGCCAAAGGTAGTGTTGCCAAGTTTGCAACGTCCTCACAACAGCATACAACTCTTTATCATAGGTTGGATAATTCAATGCAGCCCCATTCAATTTCTCACTAAAGTATGCGACGGGTTTCCCACCTTGCATTAAAACAGCTCCAATTCCAACCTCTGATCCATCACATTCAATCTCAAAAGTATTGTTAAAGTTAGGTAAAACAAGCAAAGGAGCATTAGTTAGTTTATCCTTCAACGCTTCAAATGCTTCTTGTTGTTCATCTCTCCACTTGAATGGTCCATTCTTCTTCATATCACTTGTAATAGGGGCGGCTAAGGTGCTAAAGTCCTTAACAAACCTCCTATAGAATCCGGCTAGTCCATGAAAAGATTTCACTTGTCCATCTTTTCCTCATCAACCTCTATACCTTGCGATGAAACCACAAAACCAAGAAAAACAAGCTTGTTTGTTCAAAAGGTGCACTTCTTAAGGTTAGCATATAATTTCTCAACCCTAAGTACATCTAACACACATCTTAGATGCCTAACATGCTCATCTAGGTTTCGGCTATACACAAGTATATCATGAAAATAAACAACAACAAACTTGCCAATAAAAGCTCTTAAAACATGATTCATTAATCGCATGAATGTACTAGCTGCATTAGTCAATCCAAAAGACATAACTAACCATTCATACAACCCTAATTTAGTTTTAAAGGCAGTTTTCCATTCATCACCCTCTTTCATGCGAATTTGATGATAGCCACTCTTAAGATCAATCTTAGAAAATAGACAAGCAACATGCAATTCATCAAGCTATCATCTAATCTAGGAATAGGGTGACGATACTTTACCGTGATGTTGTTTATTGCCCTAAAATCAACACACATTCTCCAAGTTCCATCTTTCTTAGGGACAAGCAACACAGGAACTGCACATGGAGAAAGGCTTTCACGCACAACACCTTTTTTAAGTAGGTCACCAACTTGTTTCTCCAATTCCTTTATTTCTTCAGGATTTGTCCTATAAGCTGGCTTATTTGGAATTTGCGCCCCGGGGATGAAGTCAATTTGATGTTCAATTCCCCTAATGGGTGGTAATCCACTAGGAATCTCCTCAGGAAACACACCTACATAATCACTCAAAAGAGAAACAATATTGCTTGGAAGCTCGCTTTCCAAGTGGTTAGTGCTCACAAGTGTATTTTTAAGCAAAAGCAAGAACAAAATAGAATTATCATTCAAAGCTTCTTTAATCTCACTCTTAGTAGCTAACATACACTCCTTATTAATCTTCTTAGAACTAACATGCTTGACTATATCGCAATTCTTATCTAAATTAGCATGATTAGTCTTTTCTTTAGCCCTAAATTCCGAATCTAGCTTAGCAAAATCCTCTTTCAATTTCAATTGATCTTTTAAAGCTTCTTGAGGTGATAACGGAATAAAAGTAAAGGGCTTCTAACCACACATAAGAGTATACTGGTTCGTCTCACCATCATGTTGAACTTTGTTGTCATATTGCCATGGTCGCCCAAGTAGTACATGGCATGCTTGCATGGGTAAGATATCACACAATACATCTCCTTTGTACCTGCCCATACAAAGAGAAACTAAAACTTGTTTCTTAACCCTAATTTCCTCCTTATCGTTGATCCAACCCAAGCTGTAAGGTTTAGGGTGTTTTGTAGTGGGTAATTGCATCTCCTTCACCAAATAAACACTAGCTACGTTTGTTCAACTCCCACCATCAATAAGCACACTACTAGGCTTCCCATTCGCATACATCCTAGTATGAAACAAGTTCTCCCTTTGATTGTTCACATCATCTTTCACATAAGCACTCAAAGTTCTCCTAGCAACTAAACTTCTAAGTGCAAAACCGTCACCATCATCACTTTCATCATACACATCTCCTTCATCATCTCCATCACCACTAGATCCTAGAGTAATCTCTTCATCTTCACTTTCTATTTCTCCTTGGTCATTCACGAACAACACTTTCTTGTTCACACAATCTTTAGAATAGTGTCCAAAGCCTTGACACTTGAAACACTTAACATGATTCTTTGAAGATGAACTCGATGAAGATTTAGAATTGGTTTTAGGGGTAGTACCCTTTTGCGCTAACTCCTTCTCTTCAGTCGACTTAACATCATTCATGATTGGAGTTTTCCATGAGCTTGATGATGATGATGTAAAACTCTTCTTATTCCTCTTTACTTGGCTTTTGGCCTTCAAAGCATGTTGAAGCAATTCCTCAACATCATAGTGTTGTTGCATCTCCACAATATCATGAATTTCTCTATTCAACCCCGACATAAATCTAGCTATATTAGCTTGTGGAGCTTCATCAATCTCGGCCCTTGACATTAACAACATCATCTCGGAGTAGTATTCATCAACACTCCTAGTTCCTTGCCTCAAGGATTGCAATTCTTGATAGAGACCATTAGTGTAAAAGCTTGGAACAAACCTTTTCCTCATATAACTCTTTAGACCTAACCAAATATTGATCGGCCTTTCCAAGTTTCTTCTTCTTGTTTGCACCAATTGATTCCACCAATTTAAAGCATTCTCCGTGAATTCAAGAGTAGCAATTTGCACCTTCTTTGGCTCGGCTTGAGGATAGTAATCAAAATACATATCCAATTTCGACACCCACTCCAAGTAATCGGATGGAGACACCTCCCATTGAATTTAGGGATTTTGTATTTGATGTTGTCTTTAGGCTCCTCTCTTTCAATTCCTCCCCTAGGCCGCATGTTTTCATTGTGAGCTTGCCCAGCAAGTTCTTGTTGCCTTAGTCTTTCCATGGGATCGATTCTAGCAATTTGCCTCGTTGGTGGAGGATGATCCTCTTCATTGTTGCGTGCGACATTAGCTCTTTGAGGTGGTTGAGTTTGTTGATTTTGGCCATCTCTTACTTGTTGGACTTCATTGGTCAAGGTATCGAATTTAGTATCCATATTGTCCAATCGTTGAATTAGAGTTTGCAACATAGCAGCCACGTTTGGTTGCTCTTGTTCTCCTTCCATTATACCTACAAAAAGAACAAAGATTAGTAGTAAAAATTCTCACAAGTGTGTGTGTGTGTGCTTATACCTTTGACTTGTGCTCTCGTGTTTGTACTCAAGTCCTATGGATTGGCGGTCCACTACTCTCTTAATGATCTCACAAGATTTGCCTTTTACTAGCATCAATAGGCCTAATAAGAGCAACTCCTAGAGCACTCCTTTCTTCTCGTGACCTACTTGAGGAACAAACAATTAGTAGCAAAGTTAATTGTGAATCAAAAGAAAAGTGATCTTAAACCAAACCAATCCACTTAGTGCAGGCTCCTTATGTCGAAATTCTTCTCCAAGTTGCTGCACAAAAACTCAATTCAAGCACAAATCCTAATATCAAATCGGTTAGCATAAACCCTAGTACCACTTGTCTCCTATTTTGTACCACTTGAATCCAATAGGGTCTGTAACCTGAAATTCTTCAAATCAAATCACAATTAACAGCAAAAGCAATCCAAGGATCCCAATTCACAATCAATTAGAGTTATTGCAACTAATTAGATCAATTGCACAAGAAAACCCTAATCCCCAAATTTCCCAAACTAAGAACCTTAGTTCCTGGAAAACATTTATCACAGTACAGATTTTTTTTGATTTTTTTCAATATTTTTCCCTGAAATATCACACCAAAATAAGGCTAAAGCTCAAATTTCACAGCTTTCCGAGCTTAAACGAATCCAGAACAAAAATCACAAGTTTCTGGTCGAAATTTTTTTACTTTTTTTATTTTTATTATATTTTTAGATATAACTACTAGTTATGAGGGACTAAAATCGGAAATTTCAAAGCAAAAAGATGAAAGATGAATCGGCTATGAATTTTCAAAGTTGCTGATTTTTTTGGATTTTCAAGAAGGGTGGTGCGATGAGTGTGTGGGTGAAATCGATGTGATGAATGATGAGTAAAAAGATAGATTTACCGATTGAAGATGATAAACCTATGCTCTGATTACCAATTGATACGAATCTAGTTGTAATTGGTCCAAAATCCACCTTAGAGACCCGCCTAAGATCAACTTGAATCACCAAACTTCTAGATGTGTATGTCGACAATCTTCACTTGATAAATCTTCCTTCGTTCGTCGGACTTAGACCTCCAAGTCGACCTGCACTTGAACACCTAAGATCACAAGATTCACAAACAACTAAGCAATCACAACCTAATTGTTTGCTAGGACTCTACAAGATTGAAGAACCCTAAGTCTGCTCAAACTAGAAAAATGAAGCCAAAGAAATCGATGTGGGTATAAACCTCTCAACTTTATTGATTAACTTGACTTATCTTTACAAGAGGGGGTTGGTCCCTTTATATAGTAGTAGGGGACGCATAACCCTTCTCCTAAAACTAAAAGGAAAACATTACATAAAGGAAGGAACAAGGAAATAGCCTACTCCTTGTCCTACTAGGAAAAGTAAATAACATTACATAATTAAGCAAGGATTGGACTTAGTCAAACAAGACCCAACCCAATGTCTTCTAGACTAAATAAATAACTAATCTAAGATAGAATAAAGGCCCATGTAGCCGAATTACACAATGCAAAAGACTAATGCTCATCGATTTCAAGTAAGGTAAACACCTTGGAATCGATGGGAATATTCTTGGTGATGTCTACTTCAATGCCTTCCAAATGTTCTTCAATGGACTCTAAACCTCCAAGATGAGATCTTACAAAGCCCAATAAAGCTTCCTTGAACCTTTTAGCCCGAGCCCTAGTCATTGGACCTTGCGGAATGGCTAAAGGATCAAATGGCCGGTCTTGTCCGGATGGCCCTATCGATGTCCGGTTGTGGCCGGTTGGTGCGTCAATCGATGGCCGGTTGTGGCAGATTGCCCCATGTGATGTCGCATGCGATGGCCGGTCATGTGGCCGGTGTTGCGCGGCTTCTCGAAGCAATGGCCGGTCACAAGTGCCTCCAATTCCATGCTCCTCCAAGCTAGCATCGATGACATCTCCTTGATCTTCATTGGCTCCAATGTGTTCTTCTAACCCATGATAAGCCCTTGGCGCATCACTATGCCTTGTCCGCACCAGTCCGCGCCACCAGCACTTCGCAACCGGCCATGCAAGCTTTCAACCGAGACATCATCGCGTCATGCCCGGCCTTGTCCGCGCACCATGCCTGGCCATGCCCGGCCTATACCATGTCATCCGCGCGCCTAACCGAGCCACCACAAGCCTTTGCCGCGCCGCCTCAAGCCATTACCATGCTATCGCCAAATCGTGATGCTTTGATTCTTTCAAGTCTTGATAAAAATCCAACTTGAAACAATCAAAATCATTGAAGAGAGTAGAATTATTGAAGACCTGTTGAAGGATTACACCCAAAATTCGTTCACCCTTGTAGAATAACCTTCTTTAAGGCAGTCTAGCCAAAGACCTTAAAGAAAGGCGCCTATTGGGAGGCAACCCAATATTAATTTTACTAACCCTTAATTTTTCTTTGTTTTATTTTTCTTTTCTTTTTTAGGATTTTCCATACCAAAGGAGAAAAAGGAGCTTTTCACCGATATGAAGAAATCGAATGGAGCTTATGCTTCGATTAAACCCCTAATTTTTCTTAAACCTTAACTCCATTTAATTTTTTACAATATTTTGATTGATTTTTCTTTGATATGCGATTCATATAGATATAGGTTATATAAGTTTAATTAGGATTTTAAAAGATGCATATTTATTTTTGCTTTGATTTTCCACGCTTGTTAATACATTGGGGACAATGTATCTTTTAAGTGTGGGGGAGTGAGTCTAAATGCATAATTAATTGGTAAAAATTGATATAATTTTTTCGAAAATTTTGACAAAATTTTGATTTTATATGTACATATTGAGTTATTGCTTTGATTTTTGATTGATGATTGCTTGGAATTTTTAAGAATGATTGATTCATTGATTCATTTATAGTATGATATCTTATTTCTTAGATTAGGTATAATTGAAGTTTGTGATAATTGTTTACCATAGATTATTTCTATGATTGCCTATTTCTAGAACTCATGTTTAATTTTTATTGAAACTACACTTATGAGAGTATTTTATGAATATGTCAAAAATAAGTGTGGGGGACTATCTATATTAGAAGGGTGGTTTTAAAAATCTTTTTCATAAAAAAGAGTGTTTTTCATGCAAGAGGAGAAGAGATATCTTTTGCCTTAAAAAAAATTAAAAAAAATCCATTGTTGTCACTCTTCTTTTTAAACAAAAGGAGTTAGTAACCCTTGGGAAGAGGATAAGAGGCATGGATCGGCAAAAGTATTGTCCCTCTAGAGTGCTAGTAGCCTCACAAAAATAAAATAAAGGGCGTTAGTAATCCCTAAGCATGAACACTTTGAGGTTAGTAACCTCACTTTTCTAAAATAATTACCCTTTGAAAATCATTATAACCCATGCGAAATTCTTGATTTGTATTCATAATATGCAATTGTTTGAGTAGTGGAGATAAAGGTGAAGACATAAGCTTATAGAAAGAAGTAGTTATAGTTGTGATAAATGATAAGTGATTAGAGCTACTTTGATTATGGTTACTTAAGAATGAGGATGCTTGCTATATCTTGATCTATTGAATTGGATACTCTTAATATTCTATGTTATTATGATTTCATAATTGAATTGATCCTTGATATATGTATGTGATTCAAAGTTTTTCAAAAGATTTGAACAAAACTCACTATTCTTAAATCTTAATTTTTGTTTGTCTACACTAGTTTGCTAGGGACAAACAAAGATTTAGTGTGGGGGAAATTATGATCGAGCTCAAATTATGCATGTTTTTATAGCTATTTTTATATGTGTTTTTACCCTATTTTGTTAGTATTTGTGTTTTTAGGTCTTGAAGACAAGAAAAGTGAAAACTTATTGTTTTTCACTCTTTTTGGAGCTATTTTAGTGACTTTTTACTCAACTATGGATTTAGTCATTTGGAATGAAGAATTGAAGATGCGAAGTTCGTGATTGAAGATATTTTGAAGATTTGAAGACAATTGAAAAATTAATTCAAGAAGTAAAAATTGAAGATTTGAAGCTTATGCAAAGGATTGAAGCCAAGCCCAGAAGAAGCCCTGAAGTTGAGGATTTTTGGATTATTTATATGGGAATATATTCAGCCCATATAAACCTATAATTGGAGTTAAAATCCCAATTTGTAGGCCTAACATCCAAATCCCGCAATAATCCCGCAGATTTGCGATATAAACCCGGTTTCAGCGCAGTCTTCGTAGAAAGGCCATAACTTTCTGCTCAGGTGTCCGTTTTAAGCCCATAAGTAGCCGTTAGAAAGCTAACTCCGAGCTCTACAACTTTCTTTTGAAGTGCAAAGCCCAGATCTGCCATGTTCAAGCCCGAAATCGATGTCGAAGTTACTGCCAGATTCCAAAAAATTCCAGAAAGTTCTAGAGTCCTCATCTAACTTGGATTCTACTCTAGGATGACACCTAATCCAACTTGGAGACCAAGTCAGAGCCTAAACCGTACTACCCTATTCCTCCACTATAAATAGCCACCTCATGTATCACCAATCACAAACTACACATTAGATACACATCATAGATTTAGATAATTCTCTTTTTCTACCTTTCTTTAGTTTTTAGGTTTTTCACTAGTTTTAGAAGAGGGAGAAGTCGACACCCTCTCTAGCCATAGAGGGGTGCGACGTCCCTAGGGTTTCAAGGAGGAGATTCCGCCTCTTCCTAGTCCTGTAAGTATTCTTATGCCTCTCATGGATTTTTCTAAGTCCATGAGTAGCTAAATCCTTAATACTTCTGATCCTTTGGTGAATTCAATCAATTGATTATGGTGAGATTTCTATACTTATAATTTTGTGTTAAGTTCTTGATGATAGTAGTTAAAACCCTAGAATAATTTTATGATTCTGAATCTTATTTGAGTTATGTGGCCACTAACGATGTAAGAGGAAGATCTATGGCTAGATCAAGCTTAGAATTAATCACTCAAGTTTGATTGTATGTAGCAAATTAGGTTTGTTTAATCTCTGCTTAATGGGTATTTGTCTATCGGAGGGCGAGAAATTTCTCTTCGTATGGTTCTACTTTGTAGGCATGTGTGTAAAATTAATTAATCTTAACGCTTTGTTCTCATGTGATCTTTAAGCCCTAAGAAAGTAATCGATTGCTGAAGGAATAAAAGGGATAACTGCAGCTTTAATCGGCCTCTTATCTAAAATACATGTTGGGAAACCTATATCAGTTGTCAGTCAAGCTTTAACTGCAGCTTTAATTGGGGATTAGGGTTTTCTTGTGCAATTGATTTAATTAGTTGCAATACCTCTAATTGATTGTGTAATTGAGATCCTTGGATTGCTTTTGCTGTTAATTGTGATTTGATTTGAAGAATTTCAGGTTACAAACCCTATTGGATTCAAGTGGTACAAAATAGGAGACAAGTGGTACTAGGGTTTATGCTAACCAATTTGATATTGTGATTGTGTTTGAAATTGAGTTTTTGTGCAGCAACTTTGGAAAAGAATTTCGACATAAGGAACCTGCATTAAGTGGTTTGGTTTGGTTTAAGATCATTTTCCCTTTGATTCACAAATAACTTTGCTACTAGTTGTTTGTTCCTCAAGTAGGTCACGAGAAGAAAGGACTGCTCTAGGAGTTGCTCTTATTAGGCCTATTGAAGCTAGTAAAAGGCAAATCTTGTGAGATCATTAAGAGAGAAGTGGACCGCCAATCCATAGAACTTGAGTACAAACACGAGAGCACAAGTCAAAGGTATAAGCACACACACACTTGTGAGGACTTTTTTACTACTAATCTTTGTTCTTTTTGTAGGTATTATGGAAGGAGAACAAGATCAACCAAACGTGGCTGCTATGTTGCAAACTTTAATTCAAAGATTGGACAATATGGATACTAAATTTGATTACTTGACCAATGAAGTCCAACAAGTAAGAGATGGTCAAAATCAACAAGCTCAACCACCTCAAAGAGCTAATGTCGCACGCAACAATGAAGAGGATCATTCGCCACCACCGAGGCAAATTGCTAGAATCGATCCCATGGAGAGACTAAGGCAACAAGAACTTGGTGGGCAAGCTCACAATGAAAACATGCGGCCTAGAAGAGGAATTGAAAGAGAGGAGCCTAAAGACAACATCAAATACAAAATCCCTAAATTCAATGGGAGAGGGTCTCCATCCGATTACTTGGAGTGGGAGTTGAAATTGGATATGTATTTTGATTACTATCCTCATGCCGAACCAAAGAAGGTACAAATTGCTACTCTTGAATTCACGGAGAATGCGTTAAATTGGTGGAATCAATTGGTGCAAACAAGGAGAAGAAACATGGAAAGGCCGATCAACACTTGGTTGGGTCTAAGAGTTTACATGAGGAAGAGGTTTGTTCCAAGCTTTTACACTAATGGTCTCTACCAAGAGTTGCAATCCTTAAGGCAAGGAACTAGGAGTGTTGATGAATACTACTCCGAGATGATGTTGTTAATGTCTAGGGCCGAGGTTGATGAAGCTCCACAAGCTACTATAGCTAGGTTTATGGCGGGATTGAATAGAGAAATTCATGATATTGTGGAGATGCAACAACACTATGATGTTGAGGAATTGCTTCAACATGCTTTGAAGGCCGAGAGTCAAGTAAAGAGGAATAAGAAGAGATTTTCATCATCATCAAGCTCATGGAAAACTCCAATCAAGAAGGATGATAAGTCATCAAAAGAAAAGGAGTTAGTGGCGCAAAAAGGTACTACCCCTAAATCCGATTCTAAATCTTCATCGAGTTCATCTTCTAAGAACTATGTAAAGTGTTTCAAGTGTCAAGGATTTGGACACTTTGCAAGGGATTGCGTTAACAAGAAAGTCATGCTTACTAATGACAATGGTGAAATCGTAAGTGAAGATGAGTATATTGCACTTGGATCAAGTGGAGATGGAGATGATGAAGTAGAGGTACAAACCGAAGATGATGATAGTGATGGCTCAACACCGGCGCTCTTGAACTTAGTTGCAAGGAGAACTTTGAGTGCCTATGTTAAAGGAGATGTGCAAAATCAAAGGGAGAATTTGTTTCATACTAGGATGTATGCGAATGGAAAGCCTAGTAGTGTGATCATTGATGGAGGAAGTTGCACAAATATAGCTAGTGTGTATTTGGTGAAGGAGCTTGCGTTATCCACCACTAAACACCCTAAACCCTATAGTTTAGGACGGTTCAATGATAAAGAGGAGATTAAGGTTAAGAAACAAGTTTTAGTTTCTCTTTCTTTGGGCAGGTACAATGGTGAGGTGCTATGTGATGTACTACCAATGCAAGCATGTCATGTTCTACTTGGTCGTCCATGGCAATATGACAACAAGGTCCATCATGATGGTGAAGCAAATAAGTATTCCTTTATGTGTGGTAAGCGTCCTATTACCTTGATTCCTTTATCACCTCAAGAAGCTTTAAAAGATCAATTGAAATTGAAAGAGGAATTTGCTAAGATGGAATCTGACTTTAGGACTAAAGAAAAGAATAAACATGCTAAATTAGATGTGAATTGCGATTTAGTTGAAAAGCATGCTAGTTCTAAGAAAATTGTTAAGGGGTGTATGTTAGCTACTAAGAGTGAGATTAAAGAGGCTTTGAATGATAATTCTGTTTTGATCTTACTTTTTCTTAAGAATACACTTGTTGCTACTAACGACTTGGAAAGAGAGCTTCCAAGCAATATTGTTTCTCTTTTGAGTGATTATGTAGATGTGTTTCCGGAGGAGATTCCTAGTGGTTTGCCGCCAATTAGGGGAATTGAGCATCAAATTGACTTCGTCCCTGGAGCGCAAATACCTAATAAGCCAGCTTATAGAACAAACCCTGAAGAAAGAAAGGAATTGGAGAAGCAAGTTGGAGAGCTACTACAAAAAGGGTTTGTGCGTGAGAGCCTTTCTCCATGTGCCGTTCCTGTGTTGCTTGTTCCTAAGAAAGATGGGACTTGGAGAATGTTTGTTGATTGTAGGGCAATAAACAACATCACGGTAAAGTATCGTCACCCTATTCCTAGATTAGATGATATGCTTGATGAATTGCATGGTGCTTGCTTATTTTCTAAGATTGATCTTAAGAGTGGCTATCATCAAATTCGCATGAAAGAGGGTGATGAATGGAAAACTGCCTTTAAAACTAAATTAGGGTTGTATGAATGGTTAGTTATGCCTTTTGTATTGACTAATGCACCTAGTACATTCATGCGATTAGTGAATCATGTTTTAAGAACTTTTATTGGCAAGTTTGTTGTTGTTTATTTTGATGATATTCTTGTGTATAACCGAAACCTAGATGAGCATGTTAGGCATCTAAGATGTGTGTTAGATGTACTTAGGGTTGAGAAATTATATGCTAACCTTAAGAAGTGCACCTTTTGCACAAACAAGCTTGTTTTTCTTGGTTTTGTGGTTTCATCGCAAGGTATAGAGGTTGATGAAGGAAAAGATCAAGGCAATCAAAAGATTGGCCAACACCCACCAACGTTGGACAAGTGAGATCTTTTCATGGACTAGCCGGATTCTATAGGAGGTTTGTTAATGATTTTAGCACCTTAGCCGCCCCTATTACAAGTGTTATGAAGAAGAATGCACCATTCAAGTGGGGAGATGAACAACAAGAAGCATTCGAGACATTGAAGGATAAACTAACTAATGCTCATTTGCTTGTTTTACCTAACTTTAACAATACTTTTGAGATTGAATGTGATGCATCAGGGGTTGGAATTGGAGCTGTATTAATGCAAGGTGGGAAGCCCGTCGCCTATTTTAGTGAGAAATTGAATGGGGCTGCATTAAATTCTCCAACCTATGATAAAGAGTTGTATGCTCTTGTGAGGGCGTTGCAAACTTGGCAACACTACCTTTGGCCTAAGGAATTCGTGATTCATACGGATCATGAGAGCTTAAAGTATTTAAGAGGCCAACAAAAGCTAAACAAGATAAGGAGAATGTTGTGCGATACAAACAAGGTAAGGAGAATGTTGTAGCCGATGCTTTATCAAGAAGGTATGTCTTACATTCCATGCTTGATTCTAAGTTTCTTGGTTTTGAGTATATTAAGGAATTGTATGCTAGTGATGTTTATTTTGGTGAAATATTTAAAGCATGTGAAAATTCTGGATTTGGAAAGTATATAAGCATGATGGATTTTGTTAAGGAATCTAGATTGTGTGATGTCTTC
>AWWV01013964.1:0-10427 GCA_001974805.1 Corchorus capsularis | reverse complement strand
CAAATAAATAATTGACTAAAAATAATTAAAAAGAAAATCAATTGATAAAAGCATACTTCTTCTCCTTTAGGTAACTACTTTGATCAAGTGAATCATGGATCATGGACACTAAACATAAATTTGGCTTAGATTGCAATCAATTAAGAATCATAAATTATTCCAAATCGGTATATAGCCTAAGACGTAGACATCAACTTTCATTGAAACAAAGTAATCCTCTTAATATTTTAAACAACTCCATTTGAATAATTGGTATAGGAACAGACGTGCTGCTAATTCCAACATGCTAAAAAGATTAATTCGTATCTCACTGCAATTAACCTCAAATGTTATGATCTAGGTTTCACCCCTTCCTATAACAAGCATTAGGCTTTATTATTCCACATGCATGATAAATCAATACCAAACTTGCCTACGTCAATTTCCGTCTCGGCCTAAAGATTTCAACAAGGTTTGATATCCCATTGAACCTAAGACTCCTAGAATTCAATTGTTACTTGGACCAACTTTAGCTTGACTCAAGGTACTTGAATCTAACTATAGCATTCATAAATCTCAAGATATGTTGTACACCAAATCAATCAAAGTATGAACACATAAGATGAAGCATAGAGATAAGAAACATATTCAAACGAAAAAGAACTCAAATTATTAAGAACAAAAGTCTCACCAATAATTCATTGATCAAAAGTACCTAAGGAAAAGAAGTATAAAAGGTTTAGCTACTCATGGATTGCAAGCAATCCATGAGAGGCTTACAATGTTTGGAGGCCGGCTGCCTCCTTCCTCTCCTTGACGGCGCAAGACCTAGAACACTAGGGCAAATTATGTAGAAGAGTATTATGATATATGTTCTAGACTTAAGAGGGTATTTATAGAGGTGGCTTAGGGCTAATTTAGAGTTTAAACAAACCCTAAGGACGTGCTGGGCTGCTCTCCAAGTCTTCAAGCTAGTCCAAATAAGAATTTGGGTTTAATTAAGTCAATCCCGCATAAAAGGTCTAGGACAGTTTCTGTCCGCTGACTTCAGGGGCATTTTCGTCCACGGAAACGGCAAAACTGGGCTTCGACCACAACACGAAAGTTGTAGATCTTGGAGTTATATTTCCAACGGCTACTTATACACCTCAAACGGAGCTCTGGATCAAAAGTTATGGCCAAAATACAGAAAGGTCGCCAAATCTGGAAACAAGTGAAGAGGCTTCAAGGTGAAGACACGCATGGTGGCATGCTTGGCGCGCGCATGTGCTGGCCCCGACTCCCCCTGGGCGCCCATGTGGATGGCCTGTGCGTCCAGGGCATTGCACTCAGCCCCCATGTCGCCAGCGCCCATGTGCTTGCTGGTGGCATGTCTCGACTAGTGCTGGGCACCCATGTGCTATGCTTGGCGCCCCACGTGGTTTGCCTCGCGACCCATGTACTCCAGTGCTTTGACACATCTTGACATGTCTTCTTGCCTTGAAATTCAACTTTGCTCCTTTGCTTCAAACTCTTGAAAATCAATCTTATGATGATAAAATTGACTCTTTAAGCTCTTCAATCACGATCATGTTGGCTCCATTCTTCATCCAAAATGTCCTTGGAAAAGATTTGTGTAAATAATCATCCAAAAAGGCTCCAAAAAGATACAAAAATGGTAATTTTGCACTTTTCTTCACTTTAACACCTATAAACACAAATATACCAAATATAAGGCATAATCAAGCATAAAATACGATAAAAGAATAGGAAAATTACCATAAAAAGATGCATAATTTTGGTCCGATCATATTTCCCCCACACTTAAGCTTTGCTAGTCCCTAGCAAACTAAGGTTAATCCTAAGAAAACAAAAAATGTTAGTCCTAAACTAAACAACATATTGATTCCACTTTCGTAGGTGTACGGTGGCACTTAGCATGTGACACAAGCCTTTAAACCTCTATACGTCTATAAAGGAGGAGTTATAGTCTCCTGAGGGTTTACTTAACTAGAACGATACCCACAAACATTATGTAACATTAACTAGAGACATCAAACTTTAGAAAACAAAGTACTCCTAATAAATTAAGAATTTAATCTACATTTTCTAGTCAAATGCAATATAAGTTAGTGAAAATACAAAGACCATAAGTTTCAAATAAACTATGCACAAAATCACTCCAATCAATAATGTAAGTTCTAAGATCAACATACCTTGGATGAATTTGATAAGGAAAACTTACCATAAGCTTGTATTTACATCAATTTCCAAAGAGAAAGCAATATCATGGATATTTATCAAAGGTAAATATGGGTTTACAAGGATGGCTTATTTTTAAGAAAGCAAGGTTACTAACCTTAGAAGTGTCCATGATTTGGGGCTACTAGCTCCCTTTATTTGAGGTTACTAACACTCATTTTTTTTTACAAGAGGGACAATATTTCCGCTTTCCATGCCTCTTATCCTCTTTCCAAGGATTACTAACTCCTTTTGTTAAAGAAAAGAGTGACAACAATGGATAAGTTTCTTTTTTTTTAAGCAAGAAAATATTTCTTCTCCTCTTAACATGAAAAAACTTCTTTTTAAAAGATTTTAGCTACCCTTCATACCCCCACACTTAGTCTTTGACATATCCATGACATACTTCTATAAATGTACACAAGATTCAACACAAGTTCTAGAAGTAATACACTTGTCAAACCATTTTTTGGTATGAAAAACCTTATTAATTACACTTCTTAATCAAAGAATGAAATTATACATAAGAAAATTTGAAAAATATTTTCAATGTATTCAAACTAATTAATATTATAAAAGACTATACTCATGGCGTTTAAATCAAAATTTAATAGAGATGCAAAACAATTTTTAATTTTCTTCAAAAATTTTGAAAAATTTGTCTCTAATCAATAAGATAGAAAAGAAAAATAGGATCTTGAAAATTGACTACTTCTTCCCCCCACACTTAAAAGACACATTGTCCTCAATGTGTGATGTGTTAGTATTTTGACAAAAAAATTCAAAACATGTTGTTTTGGAAACTTTTGGAAAAATGAAGTGCACAAGTAAGACTCGATCTAGAAAGTGAATAAGTGTCGACACAATTTAATAAATCAAGCAAACTTACTACTAGCAATGAAATCACAATAAATGGGTTAATCCAATTAATTGAACACATGCAAGAGTTAATTCACTTAGAAAGTATGCATCCAATCTTTGAGCAAATTAATCTAAACATAGTATCAATCGTAGCATTCAAACACATAAGTCTTACATAAGATCCAAATAGAACAAATACAAATGCAAATACAAATGAAAATGCATGCAATGACATGATAAAAATGCAAAACATAAAAAGTTCATAACATATGACATCCTAAGGATAAGAATCAATGGCCTCTCCTTGGTCTCCTTTGGCTCATAGAATCACGTAGGGTGTCCTCCATTCTTTCCATGTAAGCTCTCATCTCACTCCTATGTTGTCTCATTTCTCGAGCCATAAGTTGTTGAAATTCTCTCATAGGAAACTCTCGGAAATTTTCTTCATCAACTTCCAAGGATGATTGTCTTGTCCCTTGTGATTGTTCAAGTCCTTGTGCATAAGTCCTTCTTTGCACATTGTATCAATGTACCTCATTGGCAACAACTCTCCTCCTTAAACCCAAATGACTTAAACAATTCACATCAATGACATTGTCTCATTGTTGAAGCAATACTCACCATCGACTTCAATTTCTTCATTGACCAAAATCTTGCTAATCAACAATGGAAAAACAAATGCCTTATCTTCATGTGAAGAATGAACTACTTCCCACATCCTTGAGAGTAACAACCTAGCCATTGGTATTCCATTACAATGACCTAATCCATGGCAAAGCTTGCCTACAACATAGAAATCTTCAATGCGAAGCTTATACTTGTTACTACTCCTAGGAATGACATTATGATGTAATAAGTAACACACAAGTCTATCCCTTGGTTCCATGTACTTGACTCTTACCTCTCTACTCCCTTGGTTATCCATACCAAGAGGAATGTCAAATCTCCTTAAAGCACCATCCCTTTTCCATGTACTCTCGGTGGCAGTCCTTTGCTCTCCATTAACATAAGTAAAATAGAACATACTACCCTCATTGTTCAAATCAAGTAAACGGCATAGATATTCCTCATCAACTACAATGTACTTACCTTTAACCATTGTGTTGATGGTGTAGGAATAACCATCACGCCCCTTGTCCATGTTGGCATAGAATTGCTTCACCAAATTGGGATAGTAGTATCCATCTACTTGAAGAAGTGATCCCCAACCTCTATTGACAAATAATTGACTAACTCCAAGTTCTTGATCAATGTTGGTTGGAAGCACTTTTTCTATAATGAAAGAGTTGTCATACCTTGCTTCATACCACTCTTGACATTCATTATCAACAAATATGGGTGGCGGCACACTAAGGTAAGGTTGTATGGTGGTGTCCTCCTCAATTGGTGCTGCTTGAGATGTTGATGCTCTTGCTCTCACTCTTCTCGACATTTTCTCGAACACTTGGTGGGCACTAGGTTACCTTGTAGGGTTTCTTGAAAAATCTTTCTTTAAGGTCCAATGTAGCACTACCCAATGCTCTAAAATGCTCCAATCAACTTCTAAACTAACTCTTATTCCCTTTTTAATCACTCTAAACAAGAATCCAAAGAAAACAACCACTTTCCCAAAACTTGATAATTTGAAAAATTGATGAATTTGATGGAAAAAGTGTTGAATGTTCAAATGGGTAAGTGTTTAAGGTGATAAAAAGATGAAAGAAATGATTTGTAAGTGACGAAGTGGTGAAATTTGACAATTAAAGTGAGTGAATATGTGAATGTAGGCAAGGGAAAAGAAAATTAAGTGGGTTTTGGATGAAGGTGGGTGTTGAAGGATTTGAAGTGGGTGTTGGGCGGTACTTATAGTGTTTGAGATGGGTGATGGGTGTAGTGAGTTGGGTGACATCGGCATGGCATGGTGCTTATCATGGGTGCTGTCCGTGCATAGCCCAGGGCACATGGGTGCCCAGGCCAACCGGCTGGGTGTGCAGGCAAAGCGCCTGGGCGCACAGCCAGCGTTGGCCTCCAGCACGAGCCCTTGCGGCTGGGTGCTGAGGCTTTCCAGCTGGGTGCCCAGGCTTACGGCATGGGGCCCCAACTGGAGTCGGGCTTGGTCCCTTTTTTGCTTCCAACTTCCAATTTTTACCACCAAACTCAATTCCAACTTCAACTCAATTAGCATCAGAAAACCTTATAAATTTCCCAAATTTCTTCAATCCAAAAGCACTTGATTTTCATCAAAAAATCCACTTGATAACCATCAAAAGATTGACCTTATGTTCTTATCACTTAAGAGTCTATATGTATGAGATGCATGAGATAATTATACAATGATAATATGCATGGAAAAACATTCAATTCAAGAAAATTAATTGATATGCATCAATCATCAATCAAACATAGGAAATAAAATGAGATTAAAGTTCAAGAAAGCTTCTCTATTTTGCAAAGTGTAAGCTCCATTTGCTCTTAATGCGTGCTTCCTTCCTTGTCTCCATTGCTTTATCGATTCCATTGAGTTGAAAATGCAAAATGACCTATAACTAAGAAAAATAAAATTCAAAAGAAAAGGATAGATGTTAGTGTATTGGGTTGCCTCCCAATTAGCGCCTTCATTTAATGTCTTTGGCTAGACATCCTCGTGGACTATTCTCCATTGGTGAAGGAACGTTGAGTGTGCTCCCTCAAAAGTTCCACGATGATGTTGAGAGTGTCACTCAGGGCTTTGAAAAGTTCAACTATAGCTCCATCAATTTTGAGTAACTTCTCTTGAGCTTCCTTCAATTCCTTGTTGACATCTTCACGCGTGTTGTTGGAAACTTTTCCTCTTTCTCCAAGCTTCCTTTTGTTTTTCTTCTTGATCCAACTTGGAGGTGCAATTGCTTGAGTCAACGCTTCCAATGCTTCATATGCGTCTTTACTAGTCCTATCGAACAAGGGTATGTTGTTGATGCTATCCACAAGAAGTTGATCATCGACTTCCAATCCTTGATAGAAGCACTCGATCAAAACTTGTTGTGAAATACCATGTTGAGGGTAATCGGTACAAAGTGTCTTGAATCTCTCCCAAGCTAGGTGGAAATTCTCATCTTTGCGTTGTCGAAAAGTTGTAATCCTTTGCCTCCCCTTTGAAAGTTGCTCACTTGTCATGGTTGAAGATGTTGTACCTAACTCTTTCTTTACCCACTTTTCCACTACACAAACAATATCATTAGTTTTCAAAGATAAATTTGATGAAAGTTTGGGATGAATTACATCACCATCAAACTCCATCGTCAATGAGCCATCAAAAACATCGATTTTGGTGTGAGAAGTCCTTAGGAAAGGCATTCCTAATAAAAGAGGGCATTGATCCTTTGTAATTTCTCCTTCCATTTCCATAACAAAAATATCAATAGGAAAAATTAAATGTTGCACTTTAATCAAAATATTCTCTAGCACACCTTTGGGATGTACCAAAGATCCATCGGCCAATTGAAGAACAACATCAGTGTATTTTAAAGGACCAACATTTAAAGTTTGATAGAAAGAATAAGGCATAACACTTAAAGATGCTCCTAAGTCAAGCATAGCATTATCAATAATAGTATTTCCAATTGAACAAGTAATTGAAAAACATACCAGGATCCTTGCATTTTGGAGGTAAATGTCTTTGCAAAACAGCAGAAACTGTTGCTCCAACATTCAACTTACCTTGCAACCTTTTCTTGTTTGTACACAATTGCTTAAGAAGCCTTGCATACCTTGGTACTTGTTGAATTGCACCAAGAAGTGGGATGTTGACCTCGACCTTTCGAAAAATATCCAAGATGTCTTGATCTTCATCTTCTTTCATTGATTTCCTTGACTTGGTTGGAAAAGGTTCCTTCTTTGAATCCAATTTGGACTTGACCACAGAAGTTTCCTTGGCTTATCCATTATCCTTGACAAATTCAAGAATGATGGGTTCATCATCTTCAATCTTAACTTCCTTCGCTAGCACATGCAATTCTTCTTCATTCTTGCTTGTCCCTTCATCCATTATAGACTTAGTTGGATATGGTTCTTCCAACTCATTTCCACTTCTCAAGGTAATAGCGTTCACATTTTCCTTAGGTGGCACTTTTGATTGAGATGGGATCTTGTTTTGGCCTTGTGCTTTGAGCTCACTCACATCACTTGCCAATTGACCTAATTGCTTCTTGATGATCTCCATGGTCTCTCTCATTTGTTGCATTCCCTCAGAATAGTGTGAAGATTGCCTTGGATAATTGTTTGGCCTTGCTTGGTAAGCACCTTGGTTCGCATAAGAATTGTAGCTTCTTGGAAATGGCTCTTGTTTCCTTTGAAATCCCTCTTTCATTCCTAAAGCATTGACTTCTTCCACATCATCTTCGACCAAAGTAGGGCACTTATCCGTGTGATGTCCTAATGAACAAATCCCACAAACCTTTTGCACACTTGATAAGTTCGATTTGACCAAATCAGTGAGCAAAGCGATTTGTTGATTTGCTTCTTCAATTCGTTGCTCCAATGTAGAGGAATGGGTTGAGACTTCATTGATTCTTCTAATGTTTCCATCTCTTTGTGCACAATTCTCTCGAGTACCAAATTGTTGTGTGTTGGTGGCCATGTTCTCGATCAAAGTCCAAGCATTGGTGGGAGTCTTGTCGATGAAAGCCCCTCCACTTGCAGAATCTATGGAAGATCTATCAAATGGGAGTAAACCTTCATAGAAATATTGAATAAGCAATTGTTGAGGAATTTGATGATTTGGACAACTTGAGCACAACCTCTTAAAACGTTCCCAAAACTCGTACATAGTCTCGCCTTGGGATTGCTTAATTCCACTTGAATGCTTGAGGCTTTATGAACAGGAAATAATTTTTCCAAAAACAACTTCTTAAGGCTCGTCCAAGAAGTGATTGAACCACTTGGCATGTAGTACAACCAATCCTTTCCACGATCCATAAGCGTAAAAGGAAAAGTTCTAAGTTTAAATTGCTCCTCAGAAATACCTTGCATCTTCATGGATGAACAAACAATTTGAAAATCTGTGAGATGTCGATGTGGATCTTCTCCAGGCATACCATGAAATTTTGGCAATAAATGAATGAATCCAGACTTGATCTCAAAATTTTCTTCATTGGTTGGATATTGAATTGCTAAGCGTTGCGTAGTCACATTTGGGGCAGCAAGTTCCCTCAAAGTCCTATTGGTGTTGTTTTCTTCGGCCATGTTTTCTCTTGGGGATTGTGATTCCAAACTTCAAGAAGAAGTGGTGGAACGTGGAGAGCTAGCTTGAGAACTTGGTGCTGACGAATCTCCTCCTTGCTCTCGAAACAAATTCTCCTTCCTTAGTGCAAAGAGTGTACGTTCAGGCTCAGAATTGAATTCTAAGTCCTTGGTACCACTACTCCTTGTATTTGGAATACAACACCTAGAAAGAACTTAAACAAAGAATCCAACAATAACAAGTAATTTGGAAAATAAAAAGTAAAGGAAAATTAACTAAACTAAAGATTGAAAAGAAAAATAACGAAAAATATAAAGGATAAAGATAAGAAATTCTTAAGTAATAATTCGCCTTCGATTACTAAAACCTTCCCCGGCAACGGCGCCAAAATTGTGATCGATCGTTGATCAAATCACAAGATAAATTCCCCACAAACCAATTAACAAATAGATAAACTACTTAGCTAGGGCAAGTAGGGGTTGAATCCACTGGGAAGGTATGAATCAAAGTTAAATCTTACAGAAGAAATTCTAACCTAGAAAATATATTTTTGGATTTTTCAAAATAGATTAATTAAACTAGAAAACAATTAAAAGAAATCTAAACTAAAGATTTAAAATAGAGTTTAGTAAAAACAATGAATAAAAGCATACTTCTTCTCCTTTAGGCAACTACTTTGATCAAGTGAATCATGGATCATAGACACTAAACATAAATTTGGCTTAGATTGCAATCAATTAAGAATCATAAATCACTTCAAATCGGTATATAGCCTAAGACGTAGACATCAACTTTCATTGAAACAAAGTAATCCTCTTAATATCTTAAACAACTCCATTTAAATAATTGGTATAGGAGAGGAATACTCGACCCTCCAACATGCTAAGAAGAATTAACCCGCATCTCGCTGACGATTAATCTCTATTGTTCCTAATCAAACATTCACCCTGTGAAGAATCATAGGACAAGCATTAAGATTTACTTTTCCACATGCATGATAAATCAATACCAAACTTGCCTACGTCAATTTCCATCTCGGCCTAAAGATTTCGACAAAGGTTTGATACTCCCATTGAACTTAGGACTCCTAGAATTTCAATTGTTACTTGGACCAACTTTAGCTTGACTCAAGCTACTTGAATCTAACTATAGCATTCATAAATCTCAAGATATGTTGTACACCAAATCAATCAAAGTAAGAACACATAAGATGAAGCATAGAGATAAGAAACGTATTTAAACAGAAAAAGCTCAAATTATTAAGAACAAAAGTCTCACCATAGATTCATTGATCAAAAGTAGCTAAGGAAAAGAAGTATAAAAGGTTTAGCTACTCATGGATTGCAAGCAATCCATGAGAGACTTACAATACTTTGAGGCCGGCTGCTTCCTCCCTCTCCTTGACGGCGCAAGACCTAGAAAACTAGGGCAAATATATAAACAATCAATAATAATTAAAGTGCAAATTACCTCAAGGGCAACAAAGACTCTCACCACATTCATTTGAGGTACTATTTGCATGGTTTTTTGGTCCTTTTGCCCTCGGTTTTTTTGTTATTTCGTATAACTCTTAGGGGTAATCCGGGCATTCCAATCCCTTTTTGCCCTCCACCATTGGTTTTCATGTAATTTGGTGTAGTTGTCAAGGGTGAGTCTGGTTGTTCATGTTTTTTCTTTTTATCTCACCTATGGTTTAATATGTTTTTTGAGGGTTTCTTTTATCTCACCTAGGGTTTATATTGTTTGTTAGGGTTTGGGTTTCATATCATGGGAGACAATGCTTGATCTCACTTAGGGTTTGTCATGTCATGGTTAGGGTTTAGATTTCATGTCATGTCTATTTTTGTCTCCCTTGGTATTTATAGAGGTTAGTTTAGTTTTTAACATACTTAAAGTTCTTAGTTTTGTTGGATTAGTGTAGAATTGTTATGTACATGCTTAATTTTAGTTTGATTTAGTAGCCAACTTAGACAGATTACATATTTGATTATTATAGAATATTGATTATTATGTTTTTTTTTACATGTGATTGTAGAATAATTGATTTGATTCATACTTTAATTTTAGTTGGATTTAGTGGTCATGCTTTTGAATAAATTTTTTATTATTAGAATTGATCTTAGTTGAATTAGCCATGCTATATATAATTCTATTACTTATTGTTGATATT